>JARFNZ010120115.1:0-12416 GCA_031763405.1 Balanus nubilus | reverse complement strand
CACTGACCTGAGGTGGTATCCTGAGGGGATACGTCACTGACCTGAGGTGGTATCCTGAGGGGATACGTCACTGACCTGAGGTGGTATCCTGAGGGGATACGTCACTGACCTAAGGTGGTGTCCTGAGGGGATACGTCACGGACCTAAGTTCTTATCAGCGTGAATACGTCACTGACCTTAGGTGGCTGTGGGGACGACTGAGTCTGCGTTTGTTCATGGATACAACATTATTGGGTCAACGTCTAGTCAATATTCATTATTCATGGCCTAGTTAATATGCATCTGGCATGGCATACCAGGCCTTCGATATATCTGTAGGCCTGGCAACGCGAACGTCGCTGTTGTGCCCAGCTTTCCCGGCATATCTTTGCACTTAGGTACCCATCATTGTTCTATTTTGACCGCGTCTGCTAGCAATATTTTCTTTTGCACGTCGGCTGTCGGGCGTCTGCAGTAGGACGCAGCTCATAAAAAGCTGCTCACTCATCTTTTTGCGAGTGGCTGTATATCCAGCGAAGGCTAGTCGACATTAATGGTCTGTTACTAAGGTGGATTTCTGCATGCTGCCATGTCGGAGGTCGCTTTGGGTGACTTGCCAACAGGTTTCAATTGAAACAATGAATCATTGCTGAATGCACGTTCTCAGACAATGCTGGTCGACACCAATAATTTTGCACTGTTGTCGGTTTCTTCTATGTTCTTACTTGACGCTTGATTTCCTTAGCTTTATTGCAATCCAAGCAACATTTTATGTGTAATTTAAGAATAGCCTTAAGATAAAATCACTCCCAAGGCGGAATGTCTGTGATTTGAGGGTAATACGATAAAATAGGTTTTTGCGACTTGCCGGACTGGTATCTTTTGTGAAATGCCCACTTTAGTGGGTAGGCATACACGCTGTGCTGTGGCCCATCCACCGTGACTCGTTCGTCCCGGTCCATCTCGAGTCGTCGGGATGCTCAATGTTCATGTCCATCCTGGGACGTTCTCGGGGTGTCCGTTAGCTCTCTCTCTCTCTCTCTCTCTCTCTCTCTCTCTCTGGGTCCCAGCCGCCATACATAACCCATGACCAGTGGGTGGGTCGACGCACGACCTGTTGGCGCGAGGCCCAGCCCGACGGGACCCCGCTGGGTCCCTCTCCCGGGATCCGGAAGTGGAGGGTCCCGCTCCTGCTGCGTCACGAGCCTGTACTCCGCCCCTGACTGATCCTGATTCGGACGGAGGAAATGACGTTTCTAAACGGCATGGAGCCAGACGCGGAGCTCATGTAACATCAAACCTGATATGGTTGTACGAATAAACAAGGCGCGAGTTTGGCTTTCGGATGCTTGATTGTTCAAATGTGGGCCACAGTAGGTTTGGAGTGTCCACGTTCACAGTATTGCGTCTGCCGTCCTCCAAGTTTGGCTGGAGCGGGTGCGCTGACTGAGTGTTGTCGATGTCACTCCGAAGATGGAGCTGGTGTCGGGTCACCGACCTCTGTCTCCCACCAGCTGTGACACCGCTGGAGCTCAGCCACAGCTGTGCCTCATCAGCGGGGAAGCTTCCGACAAAGGTGCTCATTACCACTGCCGCACGTGACCCAGTTTCGGCAGGCGCAGCACCAGGGATGGTCATCTGTTGTTGGGTAAAGCTCAGGTGCTTTTTTAGAGGAAGACAGTGTATTTGTTGGTGTCTTGCGCATTAGGGTTTTTCGTGAAGCACCGGATGCCTGCGATCATTTGCCTGAGTGTGCATGGGTCGTCGTAGGCGTCTTTAAGCGGGATGTGAATTATGGTTTTTGTGCATTAGGATGGAGCTGCTGAGTATCGCCCACTTCCTCTGTGATGAAAGCCGATTAGTAATGATTACTCTGAGTCTGTTTTTGTCCCATTTTTTGCTTATTTGGCCGCCTGAAATGTGCTTAGTCTGTTTTGTGATCCGTGTAACGTACAAAAAACTGATTGGCTCTTTGCATTTTAAACATTTTCTAATTGTTAACATAGAGACTTGGAGAATGACATTTGATTCGTTTGTAATGTTTACATAAGATCACATTTACGTCACCGCGAAACATGAGTTCTATTCATCCGCTGGCCGAATTCGCTTATCTCAGATGTATCTCTATTAGATCATCGTAAAGCTGATGTTAAATCATCACACCGCCGTCACGCTAGGTCGGTGACGCAAACTTCTGGTTCATGCACGCGGCTCGCTGTGGTGGTGTACCAGTGTTTATGCCGGTAGTTCGCGGCCAAGTGACGCTCATGCACATTGCTGACTGAGGATGGTTGATAGCACATAGTGTGGTGCGACCCCGCACGCGACGTCGAGGTGGTCAGCCGTGGCCGTACCGGACCGGTCCAGTCCGACTTGTAACGTACTACCGGTCTGCGCTGGCCGCCGGCCCGTACCGCCCCAACCTGCCGGACGGCGCTCCGATGGCGTCTTCCGAGCCGTCTTCCGGTCCCTCTGGGAGCATTAGCGAACTTGGCGACCTCCGCCGGGAGAGTCCGACCTCATCTGGCGTCCGTCTTCCCTCCCGTGGGCCTTCTGTAGGCCCCCTGTTGGCCCCGAGGGAGGGTGTCATCGGGAGATGGCTCTCGGGGGCCGTGGAGAGGCTGCTCTGTATGCGCAGTGTGACTGCGATTAGCTAATGGCTTGAGCTGCACATTCACTGGCTTTGTTCCGTCCGGCCGTCCTTTTAGCTGCCCAACGTAGCGAATGCTTACACGAGGCATCAGCCTTGTATCGCAGCTTCCTGCTAAGGAACACCATAATTGGAAGCTTCTTGGTCGCATCCTGTCCCGACTGATCCTGAACTGACCTGATCATGATCTCCTACAATCGCACGCGACCCCGCCAATGCTTACCTACAGGGGAGACACATACTATATTTGTTGTTTGTGACTGTACCGCTCGAACGCGTCCGACGTCACACACACTTCGACACCGGCGGGCCGGAGGCAGTCCGTATCGACCTGGTCGCTGGTGCGCAGCCATCTTGGCTAGCCTGATCATCACTAATGCAGGAAACCTCGCCCGCTCGACCGGCGCCAAGCGTGGTGTTCAGCATACCTACCCCGGATGGCCGCCAAAGAGGTTTGAATGGCATACCCGTCGCGTGTCGGCTGCGAGACGCTGCTGACGCTCACAGTCTGTGTGCGAGCGAAATCGCCGGCGACATGTTCGCTGGAGGAGTTGTGCAACCGTGTATGTGACTAGCCAGTGGGATGTTGAGTGCGGGTTGGCGTGCCGCGCGACCGAATTCCGTGGCTTGTTTTCGCAGAGCGGTGACGCAATAGTGGGTAGGAGTGCACCAGGCTCGATTTCCGATAGATATTCAACCGGCGACTCCATTGCAGGTGATTGGGTTGGAGGTGGGGTATTTTCGCAACCGTAGTGGGTTTGGAGGTGGGGTGTTTTCGCAACTGCAGCTGCTGCTGCGGTCTGGCGGCTCCCTTGGTGACAATCGTCAACACAGCGGCGCGGTAGAGCCGTTGTCAACAGACGAAGTGGCGATCAGTTCCGCTTCCCTGTGGTTGCCCTCAGCGGACCGAGTACCCTGTCTAATCAGCTGACATGGAGGCGGTTGTCCAACCATAGCACGGGACGTTCTTAGGGCAGCTGTATCACCATCACCATGTTTGCCCTGATGAGACTGACAGGTGAAATGGGTGAAGCTGTACACAGGGTGATAATACTCAATCGGGAAAGTAAACCAACACTGCGATCATCTAACCTACACTATATCGGAACACGGGTATCAGAACAGAGATTGAAAGCCTTATCTTCTAGCCTTCATTGACGTCGTTTGACCTCGTCTGACCTTCATAGGCCGTTGCCACATCTGTTTACGCCTCTGTTGCGCCGGCACGAAATGGATCCTCACTCGTGCCGCCATGTGGCCAACGATCTGGAAATATGATCTTCGCTCCACATAAACTTGGCTCCCTTTGACCTTTGGTGGCGTTATCCGTCTGACCCCAACTATCCATGAGCGACTTCATACTCCGTTGCTTCTGTCTGAACTCGTAGAACTCATCGAACCGACTCCTCTGGTGTATCATCTGACTTCAGCAACTCGTTACCAACTTCTCTCTAGTGACCACCCGCCACCCCCGTTTCTCCACGACCCCACTTCTGACCTCGTTTCCCTGTGCCATGTCTCTCCCACTCCCTGTGAGAGTGACGGCGTGACCCGTCTCTGACCTCCCCATCTCGATTTCAGACCGGAGCCGTCGGCGGCAGAGCGGGCCGCCTCCCGCGTGCGCGTCACCTACTTCGAGAGCAAGAAGCCGCTTGTGGTGCCGGCGCCGGACACCCCGACGCCCGAGGAGCTGGACGTGCCGGCGCCGCTGCCGGACGCGCTGCAGCAGAGCACTCCGGACGCGCCGGCGCACACTCAGGTCACCGCCTCCGCCGGCGAGATGCCCACCACGTACATTGTCCAGGCGTGAGTACCGAAACACGCGGCGATTGTGTCACGGTGGGCTGCCGAGCCGCGAGGATGAGACGTGACACACGGACGCTGGAGGATGAGTACGGATCAGTGGACTGCAGTAGACACTAGACAAGGGGTGTGATATTGTGACGCCTTTAAGCCCTAAGGAACCACTTTCATCGGCAACATCATGGTCAAATTGACAATGGCCATTGTGGTTTTCGTTGAGGTTGAAATGACTGTAATTTGACAGTAGGCGCCAGAGAGCTGACGGCAGCGCCTGCTGCCAAGTCAGCCTTCTTCTCTGCAAAGCGCCGATTGCTGTTGCCGTCGACACGTCATAGGGTGTAAATCAATCACTGGCACCCTGCTCACCGAATGGAGCTCCATCCCACGACTTGCCCACAAATGGAGCGTGACGTGTTGTCAGCTGCGGTGCCGCTGCAGTCTGCTGACTCCGTGTGGCGCAGCGGCGGCATGGTCTGAGGTCGCTCTGGGGTCGTCCGCGGGTCGACTAGGGTCGTCTGTAGGTCGTCTGTTCTGTGGGCTGTTCGGGTTTAGCCTGCGGATCGTTAGGCGAGGCGAGGGGAGGGAAGGGAAGGGAAGGGAAGGGCGGAGACGAGTTTTGGCACAGATCACCACACTGTGACGACCGAGAGGCGTGCATCGTGGCTCTTACGAACTCACGAAGGTGGTTTGAAATGGTCGCCGTCGTGGTGACTTCGCCGCCCAATGCTCTCCATGCTCACCTTAGACCGAGTCGATCGGGATAGAACGAAGGAGGTGGTGTAAGGTTCGACACATTTCGCGCGTAGTAAACATGTACATCCTGAAATTGGCTTCTGGCATAAATTCCTGTTTGTCAGATAAGATTTTAAGAGCATGTTTTTCCTCCGCCTGCAATTTAGTACGACTTTAAATCGCTAGGTGTCGCCTTCAGCGTTGTTATTTCCATCGAGCTCTCACGATCACCATTACTGTCATAATTACCGATTTTTCGGTCGTTTGCCGGCGACTGGTTTGACCAGAGCTGTGACTAGAGAAGTGGGAGTTTCTCAGGCCAACACAGCCGGGGAGCTGGGACCGCTCTGCGGTGTGTTTGCTACCGTCATTCCCTGTTGTCTGTTGGCTAAAACACCTTATCCGAGTGGTGCTTCTGCTGACGACGCCAGGCAACAGCCGGTATCAGCGCCACGACCGCGAGAAAGAGAGAGAGAGAGAGAGAGAGAGAGAGAGAGAGAGAGAGAGAGAGAGAGAGAGAGAGAGTGAGAGAGGAGAGGCGGCGATGTTTTCTGCCTCGTCTCGAATGTCGGCTGCGGGCGGGTGACGTCACTGTATATACTGACGGACGGCGGTGATGACGTCACTGTGTGCCGCGGCCGGTTCATGGCGCGCCTTTCCCTCGGCGGCGGCGGCGGCAGATGTTGGCCGAGCTCTCAGCGGACGCGGCTGTGTGCTCAGTCGAGCGGACGGAGAGACGGATTGTGCCGTCCGACGCGACAAGCATCGCCGCGAGTCGCGAGATCCTCCCGAGGCCGGGAACGGCCCGCGGAACAGCCATCGAGCGAGCAGGGTGAAGGCGCGGTAGAGGAGCGGGATATAAGCTCTGTACTCTGCAAATCTGTGAGCGCCTTGAAATCCTAGAAACCAGAACCACATTACGAGTTCATGGCCGTTTTCTAAAAGGCAAGTTGAACGCCGCCGCAAATCTCTTTTGTTCTTTGTAGCCGCCATATCACGAAATTGTAAACTTCGTCGTCGAGGTCAGCCGAGTCGTATCCCCGGGGGCCAGCCCAGACGGCCGGCCGGGACCGGGGTCGGTTCGTGTCGCCCCGGGGCGTCTCGGGGCGCCACTCCTGACCGCCGTATTGATCGCCTGGGGCGCTTCCGGCCCGCCCGCCGGCTGGGTCGGTCGGCCGGCCGGCGGACTGAGTATTTCGGGAGCAGCCGGCGGCGGCGGCCCGGCCCGGCTCGTTGAAGTCAGCCGGAGGGTGGTTGGCCTCCGTACATCACCTCTATAAAGAAACACCCGCCGGGCACAGCAGACGCCGCCGGCTGGCACAGATAGGTACTGTAACTCCGGCCGGCTGGCGCTCCATTAGCGCCCTATGGCCGGCTGTCCCGAGTTCCACCCCGTCTGCAAGAGATGGCAGACCTGGAGCTTTCAATGATGGCAACGCGGTGATGCTTGGAGGTCATCCAGCGTGGGTTCGGCTATGATATGGAAATGTGTCACTGGTTGCTGCTTGTGTTTTGGTTTCTTGGTTAGATGTTAGTTAGATTCTTCTTGGTTTCTTTAGATGTGTCGGAAAAGGTATGGAGCTCGATTGTGAGGGGGATGAAGACATGGGTGGAGCTTCTTTTAGACAAAAAGTTGGTGGGGTATAATGTGAGGTTGACTGATTATTTTTCGTGGCTAAGTCAAAGAATGACCATTTAAACGCAATTTTGAAGAAAAAAACAAATAACAAACCTTTAAATTTGAAAGCGTGGCGTGGATAATTATACCCAAGAATGGAGTCTTTAAATCCAGGAAACCTTCAAATCTGATAAAACTTGGTGGGGAAAAGCAGGAAGTTGTTGTGGCAGTGGCCCCACCATTTGAACCCCACCAATCTGAGCCCGTGGATGGAGTTTGACGTTACTAATCCAGCAGTAGAGATTCCCAAATCCGGTTATCAACTTTATGGTGTGACGGTGAGTATGTGGCGTCAGCATTAACCTGCTTCAACAACATGAGGATGTATTTAGCCAGGGCGGTGGGTGATATAATCCAGGTGCCATAAGCTCCCATCCGCTACCCTGTCAGACTCTGGCTGGCTGCTGGCTGCTGACTGCCACACATTCCGACCGGGCTGGACCCACAGAAGCCGCCTCGTCTCTCCTCCCTCCCCTTCTATCGGAGCCATTCGCCGCCGTTCCTCCCCACCGCCCCGCTCCGCCGCCCTTCGTTCCCACCGCCCCGCTCCGCCGCTCCGGGCCGGTCCTTTGTATCTGACCGGCCGGGCCGCCGCCGCCGAACCTCCATTGTGACTGCTCCTTCGTCAGAGATGGATGGGCCGCGGGCCGCGCAGCCTGCTGCCTGGTGCACTATCGTTGTTCCGCTGCCGCCGCCGCCGCCGCCGCCGCCGCGCAGCGCAGTCTGCTCGACCTGCGGAGTGCGCAGTCGGCGATCCTGTCGGAGCAGGATCCGTGCGGCACCGGTATCCCGGTTACCGGCTTCTGTGGGAGACCCGAGAGACTCCGTCTGTGATCCGGTGGCTTAGTGTCGCCATTTTACTGCATTTGAAGGAGCACGGCTTCCGTCGTGGTCTGAGGTGGGATGGGGAGCGGCGGAATGGCGACGAAATAGCGTCGTCGGTAGAATGACCATATATGGTCGGGCGATCGGAGACGGACGGGGTGGACTAGCTGATTCTCTGTGTCAAGGCCAGGATGAGGTCAAAGAACAGGCTCCAAGTTGGGACTTGACTGGTCTCTGAGGAGAGAGAGGATTGTGGCCCTGGCTCCGGGACGGCGATATCGCACTGGACTTCTGGGGAGGCTGCAGCGTGTTGGACTGTCGGAGAGATTGGAGAGATTCGCAGTCGGTGCTTGCAACATACGGAGGCATGACATCAGACGACCGTTTCCAGGATTCTCTGACATCAACCCTGCAGGTATGACAATGAAGGCGCGCATTCGTGCAATCCTGCAGGCGCGCCTCATAAATAAAATAGTACTGAATGCTTGATGGGATGTTTACGTGGGCCGTCTGGGCGGTCGAACTCGGTATTACATGGTGTGAGATGTGCGGAGTTCTGGTCCATTTGGTGGTGGCCAGGGTCGTAACTTCCAATCCTGGCTGTGTATTTCTGAGGCCTTCAGATGCGGTCGCAGCGGCTGCAGTCGCTGTTGAGACCGCGGTATATCTCGTTAGCAGAAGCCGCGTTAAGCATGTCTGGCATTCTGTTGATCGTGCCGATAATACCGCCTCAGATTAGGAGGCTCTGCGACGCGAGCCGACCAACCTCTGAGGAGCTCCACGTCGCTGCACCGTCCCAGAAACCAGCGCTTTATACGGTGGCCGGCTGGCTAACCGTTGGGGACTGAGCCTCTGAACGTCTCTCGCTGTGGAAGCTCAGGTCATGATGCTCTTCATGCCCTCCGTTTCCTTCACCTTACATACAAGCTATCCAGATAGTCGGAACGGCTGATGACAAACGCTCCAATTCCTAAGCGATGACGAAGTATGCAGAACTTCGTGCTTGGAGGACTGGGCTCTGGAGAGAGATGCCCTTTGGGCTGTGATTCCAGACGTCTCAGTGAGGGATTCCCATGGCTCCGGGCTGTGCTGCAGAGTTGTTTGGCTGGCTGACTCCTGTGGCGCAACAAGTTCGCTCGGTTATCCCCCGTGTGATAGCCGTGACCTCTCCCAGGAGACGTCGGCGTCCTTTGATGCCCCAGCGGGCCGACCTTTGGGACGTTTTATTTTGCTGCCGACTTTTATGTTAGTCTGATTCACGATTATGGCAGGGTCTCCATCCACCCATGGTTCTGTCTACGCCAATTCCTATCGCCGTGTCGATTGGCAGCAATAAAAAATGGCACCTGCTTATGGGGAGGTTTTCCGACTTTCCCGAGGTCTTGGGCGTGAATCACCGCGTTTTTGTACGCAAATGGAGGGTTCCTACTGTTCTCGGGTATCGACATGCCGTCCAGCTGCAGCCAGCTTCACTGAAGCCTCACTCCCGTGATGGCGTATGACCAGCCCTATTAGCGCCTCTCTCGGTGGTAGAACATCGAGTCCAGCCAGTTGGACTCGACGTGGCGGATGGCCGTAGCAGACGTGCCCTGGTACGACGACCCGATATCGACCGACTGCGATGTTGTGTCATCGGTGCTGAACGAGCTTGATAACTCAGTGGAGATGAAATGACCTCGGGCTTTCACCTCACCACTGATTGGCTGTGGAGTGGGCCACCGCCAGCTTCCCTAGTGGTGATCCTCTTCTTGATGATTGGGTTACCTCGTAACCCCCACCTCGCGTGCTACCATACGCTTGCAATCCTTGTCACTTGTGGAGAGATTTGTGAGAAAGCTATCCTGCGATATTGCTGGTCAGTTGATATCGCCTCATGCCTCAATACATGCGCCTGAACGTCGTAGCGCCACATACCTATGTGTTGTAGGTATCATCTTCGTGACCCGAGTGCTACATGACTCGGGATGATTTAGCCGCTGTTTTGCATAAGTTGCGGCCTCTGAATCTGCTACCCTG
Source organism: Balanus nubilus (assembly GCA_031763405.1). Lineage (NCBI taxonomy): Eukaryota > Metazoa > Arthropoda > Thecostraca > Balanomorpha > Balanidae > Balanus > Balanus nubilus. Next base: position 2,733 of record JARFNZ010120115.1, on the reverse strand, counting down.
CGTCACGCCCTGATCGTGTCTGCGACCATCAGTCTCCTGCGGATGACGTGAGCGTCACAGATGGTCGCTCGCCATCAATACACCGCTGCATGGCGCTGGGCGGGGCCGGCGTTACGCTCTGTTCGGGCTCAATAGCTGTCAGAGGTCGGCATACGGGGCCTGCATGACTCGCGGGAACTTAATGGTCATGTCACAACGATTGCGCCCTTCGTTTTCCACTACCGCTCATAGTCTCCGACACAATGTCATGGCGCATATATACCTACTGCGTGAAGATGTGTTTCAATGTCTCAGTGCTGATGCTCGAATGTGTTGACTGTTGGATGGACGGCGGCGTTTGTGCCCGGTCCGTCTCCGTTCCCGTCAGTTCCGTTGAACTCGTCCCACCAGGCTCTTTCTTCAGACCGTGTCTGTCTGGGACCGGCAGGGTGTGGCGGCAGGGTCCGGGGTGGGGCGGCAGGACCCGGGGTGGGGCGGCGGAGACGCCAGTTCAGTGTTTATTTAGAGGATCCGGGTGTGACTCGGATCGTTGCGATGAGGTCATCTTCTACGATGACTCGCTGGCTGGTGGGGCGGGTGGTCGTTTGTCTCTTGTCTCTTGTCTCTTGTCTCTTGTCTCTTGTCTCGGCTGCGACAGACATCGGATACTGCCTTTCTCTCCGTGTACTGCCGTGTTTGGTCGTCCGTTAGGATGACGCAACGTCGCATCGGTTCCTCTCCTCTCCTCTCTCCTTTCCTCTCTTCTCTTTCCTCTCTTCTCTTTCCTTCGTCTATCTCCTCCCTCCTCTCCTCTCCATTCTCTTCTCTCCTCTCTTCTTTTCTCTAGCCTTTGTCCTCTCGTCATTTCCTCTCCTTTTCTCTCTTCTTCTCTCTTCTTCTCTCTTCTCTTCTCCTCTCTCATCTCTTCTCTATCACTCCTCCTCTCCTTTCTTATCGTCTTATCTTATGACTTCTCTCCTCTTTTCCCGTCTCCTTTCCTCTCTCCTCCTTTCTCTCCTTTGTCCTATCCTCTTTTTTCCTCCTCTATCTCCTCTCTTCTTTCGTTCCCTCTCGTCTATCTTCTCTTCTCCTCTCTTATCCTGGCCTCAGCTCCTAGATTACGAGACGGGACCGCGGCGAGATGGCACGGGATGGAAGGGATCAGGATGGACGGGAGGGAGGGAGAAGAAGAGGAGGGGAGACTCGACGCTGGTCACTCCCCGCACACATCTGTCGGGGTTGACACACGGCAGAGACGTTGATAAAGAGAGGGAGAGAGGGGTGGACTGTCAGGACTCCGGCCGTGGAAGATAAATCTGGGGATGTGTTCTGCTTACTAATGCGGGGTGGTTGTTCTCCCGAGTCGGTTTAATCCTTATGGGCTTTTTGTCATGCCGAGAATAGAAAGGACGTTCTTTGCTTTGCAGTGGACTAAGCATTGGTTGCTATGGTAACTCCCCAGTGAGCACGTAACTCCCGCCGACCGCACACCATCCCCCTCTTATAGTTCTGTTTTCTGTTATATGTGTAGTTACCGGACAAGTCACATTTTTATTACACATGTACGTGGCATGGGGCATGGGCTCATGATGAGATTTGAACGCCCAGAACAGCCTCAACCACTTGTCCCTAAATTTACGATCAAGGTTCCCAAGGTTATTCCTGGGCCCGCCTAACCGCTGGCTGTTGAGATACTCAGTGTCCGCGGTCCTATGACGATTAGCTGTGTCGTTTGGTCGTGTCCCTCGGTGACAAACCATAATCACCCAATCACAGGTCACAGGTCATAGGACATTACCGCTCTGGTCTACCGCTGACGCCGCTGAGGTGACACGGAAACCTGTATACCGTGGCCAGAGGTCATGACCCCTGCGCTGCCTGACTATCAGTCACCCCGTGGCCCACTAACGCCTCAGCCACGACCTGAGTCCAGTTTTTATCCTGACGTGTAACCGGATTGCTAAACGCCGCCAGTTTTTGTCAGCGAGGACAACAAAAACTCAGCGCGCGTGGCGACTGCCGACTAACGCAGAGTCGTGTTCTATTTACCGGCCACTTGTGACTTCATCGCCGCTCGGGAGCTCCTTGTAACGCTTGCCTGTGACGCTCATCAGTCGCTTGTTCTGATCGCTCAACTGCAACAATGACAGCCAAGCGGCTAGCTGCACCTTCTCTCATCCCCGTACACACTTTGATCCGGGCACTTTGATCTGCCTCTGTGCAGTGTGCCCTTGTGCTGCTCGAGCCTCTCGTTCCCACGTCGCCTCGTTGGTAGTCGCGGCGCTGGATCGGCACATCAGACGGCTGATGAGCGTCTGGTCTGGCTCTGTCGGCGACCTCCGGCCAGGCCCAGCCCGGCCCCAGCTTGGCCCCAGCCCGGCCCCAGCTCGGCCTCAGCCCTGCCCCAGCTCGGTCTCAGCCCAGCGTCAGTCCTGTCCCAGTCCCAGCCCCAGTTCCAGCCCCAGTTCCAGCCCCAGCCCGGCCCCAGTCCGGCCTCAGCCCTGCCCCAGCCCTGTCCCAGCCCCAGCCCCAGTCCCAGCCCTAGTTCCAGCCCCAGTCCGGCCCCAGTCCGGCCTCAGCCCTGTCCCAGTCCCAGCCCCAGCCCCAGCCCCAGCCCCAGTCCGGCCCCAGCTCGGCCTCAGCCGGCCTCCGGTCGCTGGAGCTCGGGCTGGAGGTGTGGACCCCGCTGCGAGGTATTGATTGGGCGAACTGCGCCGCCTGCCGGCCGCGCCGCCGCCTGTTGACGGCGGCGGG
>JARFNZ010120114.1:0-20935 GCA_031763405.1 Balanus nubilus | reverse complement strand
GTATATCGTCAGACTCCCAGTCCCTGGACGTGCCCGGTCCCCGGTCCCCGGTCCCGTCACAGCCCTGACGTATATCGCCAGACTCCCAGTGTCTCCCAGTGACGTATATCGTCAGACTCCCAGTGTCTCCCAGTGTCTCCCAGTGACGTATATCGTCAGACTCCCAGTCCCTGGACGTGCCCGGTCCCCGGTCCCCGGTCCCGTCACAGCCCTGACGTATATCGTCAGACTCCTAGTGTCTCCTAGTGTCTCCTAGTGTCTCCCAGTGTCTCCCAGTGACGTCTATCGTCAGACTCCCAGTCTGTCGCCAGAGCTGTCATATACTCCCATTATCACGGCGGAGGGGGGGGGGGGGGTGTTAGGATAAGAGGGAGATGCTGCGAGACTGAACAGCGAAGTTAAACAGCCGAGAAAAACACTGTGAAGCCCTCCAAGCGGCATGTTTAACAGCGCGGTATGAAGAAAAATACGCAGACTGGCCAGCAAAAATACACTTGAGATCAGTGTTCCAGGATTGTGGACTTTGGATCGAAAATGACTCTATGAATATTTGTCCACTATTCTCTTCTATGTCACTATGAAGCTTCCATTTTCATCACAAAGTATGATTATTTTTGGCATATGATGAGGGATATGGACGCCATATAACGAGGGTAGCTGCGGCTCCCTAAAGCACAAAACACCACCACCATGCGAGGGATGAGTTCCGGCACAGCTGAGAACATCGATTGGTCTGTTTTAAACATAATTTGAAGGTTTAATTTTCTACTCTTCACAGTTTATGCATATTTTGAGGTTATATTTCCCACTCCCTACCCAAGCTCCAAAGTAATCCTAAAACCCTGCTTGCGATGAACATTCCGCCGGTGGATTTCTTCAAAACTGAGAGGTATTCGAGAAAATCAGGAGGGCTGAGTTTTGTCACGCGCGTTTAACCGGGGTGCTCTCGACCCTGCCTTCCGCTGTTGTAGAGGGCTGCATTACCAACAAGGTTACAGGGATGAAGAACCATGTACCGGTATAAATGCCGACTATCAGCAGAAATCAAACGTATAACAAAAACTTGCATTTCAGCTAGCCTATGGTAAACTGATCCTGATCACCTTAGGTGGACGACCATCTGCAAATCAGAAAGGAAGACCGCAAGCTGGGTGCATGAGAATAAAGTCGCGGAGCTAGCAGAAGGTCGAATTTTGAGCGACGGACGAGAGGACACTTCAGGGGGTGATCAACATTTGTGTACGTCTGAGGAGGTACATTGACGAACCATGGACAGCTTGTGCAGACACAATCCGACATACAGATTCTCACGGCAGACGGGCCGCTGTTACAGCACCATTGCCGACATAAACTCCCAAGTCGTCCGCACAGTCGAGTGATCAGCAGCAGGTACTGTACGTCTCCCAGCCCCTGCACCGTCGGGCAAGACGGCACCACGGCCTCGTACAACACCGCCGGAGTCACAGAACATCGGCTGGGAGCCACAAGTTACCGACATCTGCCGTGCAAAGTAACATCCCACTTCTCTGAATCCACGTAACTTCAGCTTCATAGGGCACGAACTGGGCACAAACAAACACAAACTCCACGAAACTAACCTCTGGTTAGTGACGCTGCCATGTTATGATCACGTGCGCAACACGTGGAGGATCACATGAAATCCCTCCGACTTTCATCGAATCCACCATGAACGTCGATTCCATACATCCCATTCAAACCACCCGCCGGCCAGGTCCGCCGCGCGGTCCTGATCACGTGACGGACGCGTGGCGCTCCGGTCACGGATTGCGTGTAAGGGGGCGGGGCGGAGGGCGGAGGGGGACGACAGACGTACCCTGGCCAGGAAGAAGAGCTGCCGCAGCTCCTCGGGACCTTCATCGCGGTACGCCGGTGGCACAATGAAGCCGGACATGTCAGTCGGCGGCCATGTCTCGCTGGGGGCTGGACCACGCGGCCGGCGCCACACACCGCAGACCGTCACACGCTCCGCCGCCCGCAGTACCGCAGCCGCCCGGCAACTGACGGAGCCCGGAACGACACGACACGGCAGCCGCCGCCCGGCCCGCAGAGCTGCGGTATTAAACAGGGACGGACCCGGGGACCGGTACAGGGCAAATGACACCGCCCGGGCTCGACAACAGACGGCGGCCGCCGCCCGGCCCGCAGAGCTGCGGGATTAAACGACGACGGTCACGGCCAGGGTGGAACGGCAGCAGTGCACCGAACAGAAACTCGCGTCCGAAGGTCAAACGGTCAATGCCAACGCCCAGGATTTGTCCGAACCCACAAACTGGCTTCTCTGTGACGGCCGTCATTCCCCACGCCCCGGTCCTGAATGCTGCAGCTCTGCCGGGCCGCAGCACCAGCAGCTGGTCTCAGCGCGGCGCACGTCCCGACTGTGACGTCACCCAGCTCCCGGGGGCGGGCGGCGGTCTCTGGGCTCAAACCGGCCCATATCACGAAAGGGCGGCTGCTGCGACTGCGTCTGTCCTGCCTGCCTGACAACAGCCGCCGGCGGCGGTGGTGGCCGGTCAGCGACCCAGAGAAAGTGTCACAAGCGCGTCACGCTCGCCGCCGGCCGACAGCGGCCAACACGTCATGCAGGCCGCAGGGGACCAAAACATACTACGGAGACTAGGCCGGGCGGAAACATACAGGAGAAAGACAAGAGGCGCGACAGAAACATGGGAGAGAGACAAGAGGTGCGACAGAAACATGGGAGAGAGTCAAGAGGAGCGACAGAAACATGGGAGAGAGAGAGAGAGAGAGGCAGCAATGGGTGGCAGCTCGGCTGTGGGGGCTGGTACTCAGCAGCCAGTGCGGAGTTCGGCAGTGTCCAAATATAGCGGCTGTCAGACCACAGGGGAGGTCACTCAGTCTTTATCGGCCCGTCCGGTGCAGACCACAGGGGAGGTCAGGGGACCCCTGCCAGAGCACAGGGGAGGTCACTCAGTCCTTATCGGCCCGTCCGGCGCAGGGAATCCAGAACAAATAAACAGGAGCTTCCAGAGCCAGACACGACTACGGACCGTACGACGGGAATGCAACGTCACCGAATTTTTGCAGCGTCGGTACCAGAGCCATGAGGTGCCCCTTTTGTGATTTAAATATCCCTTTATATTCCCTTTGTGATTTATATCCCTCTCGTCCGGCACTTCAAATTCGAACATCTGCTGGCTCCATGAGTTTACGGGTAGCTCGGTGCACACATTTTTGTTATACTTACGGAAATCGCAAACGACATTCCGAAACCGATAAAGCGGCCAAACTTGAGACAACAGTGCGCGTAAGCTGGACCATAGTCCGCTCGCTGTATTCCGCATGTGACAGTTGGAACATGTGGACACGGACAAAACACACTTGACCTTCGTCATTAAGTCGAGAAGCGATGCGAGCACGACTGAGCCACGTGAAATGTGTTGACAGAACTTGACTGACTGAAGAAAGGATAGTATTTTTGTTTTTGTTTAGCCGGATAGCTAAGTCATCAGCCTCCAATGCCGACACAGTGTACTAGGATTGTGAAATTTGGGCAGAAAATTAAAACCAATGCACAACATTTTTCAACTATTTCATTTGATGTAGGTATTGTGAATTTTTAATTACCTAAATAAAGGCGCGTTGTATAACTGAAAGTCGGATATCTGTATGTCAATATTACCCTGTTAACCCTATTCCCTACGGACGGCTAAAATTTAAATAACCTGCGCCCCGATGGAGTCTCCGATGTTATGCGCCCTTAAAAGATCGTTTCGCCGTTTGATCTCAAGGTCATTGATAACATCACAGGTCAGTCAAGGCACAAGTTTTGCCCGTTTCCGCCGGGTGAGATTGCCGGGCGAAATAATGATATTGAACGCATAAGAATCTACTAAATCGGCATGAATCGTGTCCCTGACACTTTTAAGTACCATTCTAAACCCTTGGTACTCGTGGCCAGGTCAAGGTCATCCGAGGTCACGAGGCCAAAAAGGTCAAACTGCTGATTTTGGTCATTGGGCGCTTAAATACATGTAGTGGGATTAGTTTTTCGTTAAGAACGCTACAAATGACCCTTAAATATTGCTTTCACCATTGAAGTAGGATAACAAAAGAAAATGTGGAAAAAGCATCGGAATTCGCAGAAGAGACATGCAAAGTGCCGTTTTGAGCCTTAGAAAGGTCATTACTAAATCATTTAAGGTATTGACATTAGTTACGCATTTGGGTACACATACACAATTTGGTACACATTTTCACCGACGTGATCTGTACTACAAATATTGCGGTTTTTCTTTGTTTTTTTATTTGTAAAATTATAGCAAAAATTTAAAATTGAGTTTGAATTAAAATGTTTAAAAATAAAGACGAGGTAGCAGTTGGATAGCTGGTACATTAAGAGTTATTTGAAATGACACAATAAACGTTATCTTAAAAGCTGTGCGACTGGCAGCGTTTTCCGTAAACCCCTATTTTGTCCCAAAACTGGAAAACATGACATCACTATGACGTCATTTCAAATCGACCTATCATGACATAATCATTTTCCTTTTACTAGTATGTGTGGAATTGACGTCGGAAGGATTATGCAAAGTTTGGTGATGCTGCAAAGCGTTCTTTTGGAGATATCAGGAACAGAGGAGGGAGGAACAGAGGCCCCTCCCCAAAGATTCTGCCCCCTCCCACCCCCCCCCCCCCTCCGAGATCGCGAGATCTATCCGACCGATTTTGACAAAACAAACACCATTCGATGCGCCATGACGATATTTTCCTATGCAAGTCGAAAAAATCATGCTTGGCCAAAAAGGGGAATAGTAGAGGGAAAGTAGAACCAGAAAATTGGAATATTCGAGGTATTTTTAAAATACCGTTGTGATCATGTTCTAGCCGATTTTTATGAATAATTGTTTTGAGCTTCAAACGCATAAGTCTTCAACATATTAAAAAATGAATTCGAGAAAATGAAGAAAAAAACGTAGGCATATCCCAGAGACTGAAAATGGGGATTTGGGGGAAATTACTGGGGATTCTTTTTTATCGGAATTTGGGTCTATTTGGCACGATATAATGTGCTATTCATAAATTACCATAAACACATTACCATATATTGCCAAATGTTGACATTGTGTTAACTTTGAAATTGTGCAAAGGCGGGTAAAGGTAAGCAGCTAAGGGGTTACTAGCAGCCCGCAGTAGCAGATATCACCTCCCAGTCCTCCTATTCTGTGTGCCTGAGCACTCCTCTGCCAAAATATGTGTAATCGCTAGTATTTTGCAATTAGGGTGCTCGGAAAACACATTTCGCGCATTTGCTGTACCGTGAAACACAAAAGAAGCGAGCAAAACCCACAATTTCTTTCAAAGCCGTTCGAACGTAACAGAGTGACTCCCAAAAAAGAAGGACCTGACGTCGCCTGTACTGGACCGATTCCGTTCAAACTTCAACGTAATACTTGTAATTCAATTATAGGAAGGTCCTAAAGATTAAAACGCTAAGCATAACGGTTTGGGAGCGGCGAACGAAACCACTAGGGGGAGGGGAGGGGCAAAGTATCCCCCCCCCCCCTCCACACACACACACGTAGGGAATAGGGTGAAAGACTAAATAGGAGAGGAGAGGCTGGGAGAGTATTGTTGTCATAGCTGATCCAATATTGCATCTTTGGCAAAGCGAAGTACGTCATATGATCGCTTTTAGTTTGTTGTGGTATTCACTTACAATAAAAGTATCGAGTTAATTCCCCTCTGCTTATTTTCAGACAAATCTCTCTACTCTGTACTGTGGTTCAAAGCAATCTTAGCAGTCTTATCTGCAATCTGCACTCTTATGCAGATATTAGCTGAAATAAAAAGGATGGAACATGAAAAAACTTCCATTTTGTTTTCGCATTTAATTTGATATTAAGAAAACAACATTAATCTAATCGCCTTAGATCTGATCAGAATTGAATTAAACACTCACTGGTATGTTTATTTTATTGAAACAACGAACTGATCTTTAACTGTATGTTTTTTTTTAAGACTGACATATTTTCCGTTTTACTCGAGGCTATTCAGTCAGCGTTAGTCCTATTCGTAGACCTGTGCATCTCTGCCACAGATTAGAGTGCAAATCTGACAGGGCAAAAAGTCGCAACAAGTCGTATTAACCAGTCGTCGGCATGCCCGTTTGATTTAATTTATCAGTTTCCAACAATTGGTGTGAGTTCAACCACCAGCTATTTCTTCCTTGTTCCTCGTGCGAGACTCGTGGACACCTCCACCAGTCTGTGGAAGTGTTCTGTGTCGTAATCGTTATCGCTCTGTGGATGGTTGCGGGTTCATCTTGCCACTTGCACGCGGTAACTTGATCTGACCTCAGGGCTCAACGTGCAGATGGAATCCACCAATCCAGCGTACGCAGTGGTGTCCACAGACTTGACCCAATATAGAATGTGTGGGAGATCGTGAAAGATGCTGTAAACGCAGACAACCCACAAACTGAGCAGCACCTTACAACTGTCAGCAAATGGATATGAAGGATTATAGGCAATGACAAGGCTCATTCGCACTTTGACCAGGGACAAGGTGCGCAAAGCAGACTACGCTGAATAAATAGCCAAGCGAAAGACGAAATCTGTTCGTAGAAAACAAAATCACTCAGTTGGGATTCCTGAAATTATTTCACGAAACTGATCAGTTGTTTGTAGATAATTTAGTTCCGCATAGACCTAGGTTAAATAAAGCAATTCACACCATCTTTAAGGCCATCTTATATGCATAACAATAAAATTGAAGTTAATGTTCCACCAATTAAATGACGAAGTACTTTAATGAACAGCATTTTCGAAATCAATGAATGAATATAACCTCATGTTCAATGGTTAAAGCTTACCAAAAAGTTACAAAAAATGAATCATAGATAACATAAATACTGTATAAGTATTTATGTTATCTATGAATGAATATATTTCGAATACAATCCTTCCTCAGTTCGGTTATTCAAAATCACCACAACGAACACCGTCAACCACCAGAAGGTTGACGATGTTCTTTGTGGTGATTTTGAATAACCGAACCGAAGAAGGATTGTATCCGAAACATATTCATTTTTTGTAACTTTTTGGTAAGCTTTAACTATTGAACATAAGGTTATACTCTCGCATTAATGTTCCACCCTTTATTTAAAGAAGTAGTATTCTACTCCACCTTGTATTGCTTCCACCGTTTCAGGATAATGTATATTCCAAAGCCTGATGGCCTAAGATAACATAATCTAATTGAGGGAACTCATGCAAATGCACTGAGCTGATGGCAGTTATCTGCAACAGCCAACATTCAATATTATTTGTGACAACACTTCATACGCTCTTATGAAATAAGAATCGGATCCCGGCACCGACACGGCAGGGCCGAGGCCTCCGGCCAGCCATCTGGCCTCGAGGCCGGAGACAGGGACCGAAGTGTTAAGACTTTGAGGTGAGGACGAATCGAGCGAATTAAAAACGGTACGTCTTTAATCAAATTGCCAACAACCCTCAAAGCTTAACTTGAGTTCGAAGCCTGAATCGAAGCTAAGGCGACTTCCTAAAACGACAAGAAACTGAAGCCAGATAATTTAGTGGAGCCCCACACCTTAGAACCTGCAGCCCATTTCCATGTTTTCTTAGTCTAAAAACGCGAAACCAGTCACTGGCTCCAAAGTTCAAAGCAAACGAGGACGAAGTCAGCGGCTTTGAGCGCGAACAAATACGAAGCCAAAACCGAGGTCAAAATAAAGTAAGAAAACCATGATCCTCTGGGAGGGAAGTTGAGCCTGAGGCAAAAACATCCGGGTCCAGAGAGGCGAGAGCTGTTTTCGGAATTCAACCAAAAAATGACGATTTTGACATGACAGCAAAATCAAGTAAATGGTATTGTGCTGCAGTGAGCGTCTTCTCAGTACCAGTGACAGTGACGGAAGTGACCGAAGTGACGTCAAATGTCACTGACAGCGTGAGATACCCGGTCAGCGCTGGTTTCAAAATAATGCAGCACAGAAATATCGGCAACTAAACTTCAACAATTGAACCCTCCGTGCAAACTGATATTTTGCTTGCATGCTGAGTATACCAGACTTTGGGGCGTGTCCATCGGGTTTAAAATGTCGACACCAAACTAGACTACCCCGCCACCAGACCGCCACCGGAGCCGCCCGATATCCCCGTTTTCCCGCCCCCGCCCCGGTCGGTTGGGTACTCACTCGGCCGAGCTTGCGATGGTCGCGTTTGGCGGCCTCCTCCTGGAAGTGCTGCCACTCCTTGAGCTGCTTGGTGTCCGGGAATGAGACGCCATAGACGCGCTGCAGCGACTCGGCGTCCGACTTGCCCTCCCAGTAGGTGGCCGAGTTCTGACCGCAGATGGACACATGGCGGTCAGTTAATGATTCAGGAAGGTCAGTATCCAACAGCGCAGGAACAGACAGGCGCAGCCAGACATCAGGCGAGTGGTACCATGCTGCCTGTTTTATCCCCGCCATCTGACTGTGTAAAACATCCACTGTGCTAACAAACTGACGGCGTCTCTACGACATACTGGATAACATAATTACTTTGCCGACTGGCTAGCACCACACGTCCACCACTAACTAATCTCTTCCCACCTCCGGAGTCCCGTCCCAGCTCCCCTTGCTCAGAACTCACCTTAGTGACCTTGATGGCCTTGATTTTGCCGGTGTGTCGGACGTGCGGGCCGCGACAGAGGTCAATCAGCGGACCGCACCGGTACGCAGTGGTGGTCGGCGTCTTAACGCGCTCCTCCAGGATGCGCACCTTGAACTTGTTGTAGCGGAACATCTCCAGAAGGTCCTCCTTGGAGATCTCCAGCCGCTCGAAGGTCTGCTTCTCCTTGATGGCCGACTTCATCACCGTCTCCAGCGTGCCAAAGTCCTGGCTGCTCACCTGTTGGCACAACACGACAGTCAGAGCTGAGGAGACGACCCAGGCACCGCCCTACCAACCCAGCTCCTCCTGAGGACACAATACTGGCTGATCTGGATCCTAGTCGGAGTCCTAGGAATAGGCCAAGACCAAATACCACGTAGGTAGTCATTTCGGCAACATTGACGCCTCTCTCATACCTTCTGGATAACCAACAAACACCCAGCACCAGAGAGGCACCAGCCAGTCCCGGCGTCTCCGTGAGCCAGCGTCGCCAGCCTCACCTGTCCGTCCGGCAGGTGCATGTCGTAGTAGAAGCCCTCCTCGATGGGCGGCCCGTAGCACAGGCAGCCGCCGTATACCCGCTCCATCGCCTCACCCAGCACGTGTGCAGTTGAGTGCCAGAACACGTACTTCCCTGCAGGACTCAGGGGGGGGGGGGGAGGAGTAAGGTCAGTATTCACCCACAGCGGCTAAACTGAGTTAGCGAAACACAACCGATCACAAGCAAACAACACCTTTTGATAGCAAGTATTTGTGTGGTCTATTACATTCCCCAAAGGAAAATAATGCAAATACCAACAAAGAGCATTTGATTACACTTAACAGTCCTATGAGCTGTGTTAGTGTATTATAATGTATTGAGCTGTATCAGTGATTTTTTTTTAAACGGCAACAGTTCCACACCAGGGGGTGTCCACTGGTGCCCTCTGGCCGTCCTGAGAGGCGGTACACGGGACAGCTCACCCTCGTCAGAGTCGAACTTGAGCAGCTGGAGGGAGGCGTCGCCCTCGAGTGGCCGGTCCAGGTCCCACAGCTCGCCGTTCACCTTGGCTATCACGGTGTTGTCGGCCAGACCCTGGCTGAAATACAAACAGCCGTCCGGCGTCACACACTAGGGCTTGACGTGAAAACAAAGAAGGTATTCATGTCATGTTCATGCATTCATGTCATTGGTTGTCGTTGTGAATAGTCGTAAATAAATAAATGAAAACAAGAAAACGACTTAACGTTAACTTAATGATAACTCCGTAAATGGAGAGCACGATGTAAGGTGAAACACAGATGTAAGGCTATAAATACTCAGTTAGGCGTGTCGCTTCTGCTTCAAACTGGCATCTCTTTGAACTACGGCACCCCTATCAGCCTTGCATCCGACCATGACTGAGTGCGTCCTGTATCACCCGTCCTGCCGTCCAGCAGCGCCTTTCCTGCCGCCCGGCGTCCGTCAGACGTCCGTCGGGCGTCCGTCGGGCGTCCGTTGGGCGTCCGTCGGACGTCCGTTGGGCGTCCGTCGGACGTCCGTCCGGCGTCCGTCCAGCGTCCGTTGGGCGTCCGTCGGGTGTCCGTCCAGCGTCCGTCGGGCGTCCGTTGGGCGTCCGTCGGGTGTCCGTCCAGCGTCCGTTGGGCGTCCGTCGGGTGTCCGCCCGGCGTCCGTCCAGCGTCCGTTGGGCGTCCGTCGGGTGTCCGTCCAGCGTCCGTCGGGCGTCCGTCCGGCGTCCGTCCGGCGTCCGTCCAGCGTCCGTCGGGCGTCCGTCGGGCAGTGACCGGTGACTGACCTGATGCCCTTGGCCACGTCGTAGGGCGTGGTGCGCCAGGACTGCGCCTCCACCTCCTTGCCGTCAGGCAGGGTCACAGTGATCTTCTGCGGCTCCTTGGCGGCGATGTCGGCATCGGCCTTGATCTTCAGCCGGTCCCACAGCGCCAGACGCTCCTGGGAGAGGGCAGACGCACATGGCGCGGTCAGTTACTGAACCCACAGCGCCAGACGCTCCTGGGAGAGGGCAGACGCACAGGGAGCGGTCAGTTACTGAACTCACAGCGCCAGACGCTCCTGGAAGAGGGCGGACCCACAGGGAGCAGTCAGATACGGGTCAGTTACTGGTCAGTTACTGAACCCACAGCGTCAGACGCCCCGGTAGGATGGTAAGTACAGAGTGATGAACAACATGCGAATTACCATCAGAATGCATGTATAACCATCAACCATAAACTATACATATAAATGTGCAGAAAGCAAAATGTCAGAAGTCACCACCGCATACATATTTGATTTTGTCGGCGCAGCAGTCTGACCTGGATATAATCTGGCCAGGGGCTCAGCTCCTTCACTGAGGAGCCCTTGGCCTTGTCACCTCCGCCCTTTTTGTCCTTCATCTTGGATCTCGGTCGCTGGAAAGGATGGAAATACGTGTTAGAACGTGACAACGAGCTAGCTGCTACAACCATTCCTACTTTATTCCATAATCAAAGATTAACGATGCTGAAAGTGTAGTGATACACGACTTAAAAACTGGTGAATCTAGAGATGGGGACCTTTTTCGCCCAACAGCTGAGGATGCTTATTTGGAAAATGATAAAGCAAGCGAATATGAAAGTACTGTGAGTATTAAAGGAAACTGACGATCACAGTGAAACAGTATTTCATCTTCAGATGGATAAACAAGACGTTGTTAGAGTGCTATCAACTGCTACAGGCTGACGCATGCAAAGATTGAATCACAATTAGCTGACTAAAATTGCATTTGACGCTCGGTTCCAAAGACAACAAAATGCACCTAAAAACATGGTGGGAAGTTTCGAGCAGAACAAATAATTCACAAACAAAGCGGGTTCTACAATAAAACCTAGAAAAGCTCTGTTTATTTTCATGATGATTTGGGCTCACGAGCGACGAAACCATGTCAAATATTTGGCTGTTTTTATTTCCAAAGAAGGAATTAGTTTCATAGCTGTTCCATTGCTTAAGTTTTAACCATGACAAAATCATGATAGTATGTTCACCAATGCAAGTTTCAGTGCCACAAGCATACCAGCCGATGAACAGTGCATAATACCACTGCCTTGTTCATCAGATTGTTTGTGTAGTCAGAGATGGACATAAAAGTTTCAGGTTGAACCCTGAGGTGAATGCTTTGTGCTGGGTGGGAAGAGAGGCAGGGAATGAATAGGAACGAAGAGGAACCGAGATGCAGCACTCCTGTCGGCGGCAATTCACCGTGGTAGCTATCAACGCTAACATAAATATAAAATGGCCAAAAAATGAAGCTAAAAAGAAACTCTGACCGTCAGCCAGCGAGCCAAGACAAAAATCTGGGACATCATTAGTGAACACCACAAAAAAAAAACAGCAGCACATGCCGGTCCTACGAGGCCACCAATCCGAGTCAGCACAGCTCTCGGGGTGACCTCTGTCACCGTGGCGCCCTCTGCAGCTGTTATGGTCCACAGGGGGCGAGCCGGCGGGCGGCGTCCGCACCCACCTGGGCTGCGGAGTCGACCGTCGCCGACTGCGGTGGGGCCGGGGGCGCGGCGGCAGCGGCGGTCGGTACCGCGATGCCGCACTCCTGCAGCGAGCGGCCCGACGCCGCGGCCGGGAACGGCTCGCCCAGTCGCACCAGGCTCTGCACGTGGCGGTACCAGCGCGCCAGGTGGGGGTATCGGGCGGCGTCCGGCGCGCCGCTGACCAGTCGCAGCAGTGCCTGGTCCAGCGCCGAGGCCGTGAAGCCGTCCACGTAGCTGCGCTCCTGCAGCACGCCGTCGGCGCTGGCCAAAAACTGCAGCATACTGCCGCCTAACACGACTGCGAACGGAGGCCCTGTCACCGGCTGACACTGGTCAACATTGCGTTGAACATGATTAACTTATGTATGGGAGGCGAGTTTTGCATGACAAGAGACTACTTATAATGCAGGGCGCCAGCGAAAAGAACACAATTTTATCCAAGTCATTTCCTTTGTGTTTCCTTATTTTTAGAACAGGTTTCTAGGTCACATCATGTGACCATGTGTTATGTTACTGCCATGACAATTAGTAACTGCTATGTTACCTTCCAAACTGTTGATGAAAAATGTATATTCCTTATATCTACACATTCTCAATACACACCACTATATGAATCTTCTGATTCTGCCTTTGAATTCTAATGTTTTCCATCAAAGCCACTGTCACAATGGTAAAAGTACATCAAGTGACTTGTCAACAGCTCTCCTCCTTGGAAGCACTAAAACAATTAAATCAGCTTCGTAGTAATATGTAGGGGAGAAACAACTGATGGAGAGCAATGAAAAAGGAACTTTGAAATAGAGCTTAAAAGGGAATGCGGGAATGTAAAAGGGAGATGGAAGAAGAAACGGTGAAACGTGAAGTGACACAAGAGACCACATACTGCTTTCCCATCAATACTGTATGATAAATTACCATTACAATATTTAATTAAAAACCAAACTGTGCATAGTTCCTTGAAGTGTTTCATATTTGTCACATTTTGAGAGAATACATGACATGACAGTGTCCCAAAGTTAAATTTTAACTTGGATGTCAGAGTGGAAAATTTAACCAAAAAGACTATGAGATTGGAAATTTGTGCACCAATGGGGTATAGTTTGTATTGATAACATAAATGTTTATATTAAATGCATTTTATATATGCATATTTCTGAGATAATAAATTTCGCGATTCTTAATTAACAACATAGTACTAAAAAATTAACTTCCACATTAACAGTAAGAGTGGAAATTATTTCAATCTGGGTGTCATTTCACACACTCATCAGCAAATTTTGGGACACTGCATGTTAATCACATTCAGCAAATGTATGATAAAACAGAATAATATACAATCATGTTTTGGCCATCAAAGACCACAATATGCAGCAAAAATATGTTTTTGAAAAACATCCAACAGTAATTTTTGACTAAAGTACCTGTCTACTCCCATGCATCAAAGTTGAGGTAATGAGATGGGCAATGATTCTGGACCATGTTGCAGCACCGATGACATCATTGGATCCCAACCAACCTTACCATCACAATTGTCTGCCAACAGCAGCCAATACAAATTTGTTGGTAAGGGTAAAGCAAATATTTTGGGTTAACCTATTATGTTTTATGTTTTAGGCTTCAGGCTGAAGGCCTGAAGCCTAATGCAGAATAACTCAACCTGAAATATTTACATTATGCCTTGCCTGAAAGCTATTCCCGTTAAACCCCAGCAACACAAATTACAGTACAAACTTTAAGTCAGGACAGGTCAGGATTGAATTGATTAGGTTAGGATCCAATGATGCCAGCAATGCTGTAGCATTGCAGCAGCATTGCCCATCTAATTACAACATTGATCCATTGGAGTGGATAGGTACCATTAAGCCTGGTCTCCACCGCGCCCGGTAAAAACGCCTCAGGCATCGCCTGGGGCGGTGTTCGGCCGTGACCGCGACGGGCGCGATGAGAACCGGGAAACGGTCCCAAAACTGACCAAAAGCGGCGAAGTTGTTAAGTTGATGTCAGCAGCTACCTTCAAAGTTGGATCCAACATATCTATGGTGCAGCAGCGAAGAAGAGCTTGCTGGAGGTTTTCATGCTGCTTATCTACTTGAACACAAAGTCGCTCAAGGTATGAGTAATGATTATTCAAATAAATCATTTCAAATAGGTGCTGTATCAACACAAATTTTATTGAATGTCAAATAGTAACTTATATGAATGAGATATTTAACATGCAGAGCAGTTTTGGATATCAAAGAACATCACTTGCTTTTTTAATCACTTGCGTGTCCGCCCCAGTAGCTAAGATGTGAGAGCGCTGGGCTTTGAGAACAGGCTCAGGGCAGGGCTCAGGGCAGGGCTCAGGGCAGGGCTCAGGGCCTCAGAGCAGGGCTCAGGGCCTCAGAGCAAGGCTCAGGGCCTCAAGGCAAGGCTCAGGGCAAGGCTTAGGGCAGTACAGCACTCAGGGCAGAGAAAATAGGGCAGGGCTCAGGGTATAGTGCTCAGGGATCAGAGAGGAGCTCAGGGCAGGATTCAGGTCAAGGTGCTCAGGGGAGGGCTCAGGGCAGGATTCAGGTTAGGGTGCTCAGGAGAGGGCTCAGGGTGGAGCTCAGGGCAGGGCTCAGGGCTGGGCACTCAGGGCTCAGAGCAGGATGTGCAGGGCAGGGCTCAGGTTAAGGCTCAGGACAGGGCTTAGGGCAGGGCTCATGGCAGGGCTCAGGCAGAGCTCAGGGTAGGGCTCATGGCAGGGGTCAGGGCAGGGCTCAGGGCAGAGCTTAAGGCAGGACAGGGCTTAGGGCAGTGCTCTGGTCAGTGCTCAGATCAGGCAAGGTGATTCTTGTTGTATATGGAAGTGGCAAGATACTGTAACTTATGTTTGTTCCAGTTTTTTTTTTGCCAGTGAGAGCATATTTCACCTTTGGGATGCAGTGGCCCAAAAGCTGCAAGGCCCATGTCCCAATGGAGGGGGCTGCATCCCAAAATGGGACACAGTCAGTATGTTAAAATATGCCCTGAGCACATGCTCTGAGGCAATGGGACCAATCTGGTTGAATTATATATTATTTGATGCTGCTTGGTCTGAAATGATGCAGTTTATAATTTTATGTTGATTGGTCCACTATAAATGCACCAAATTGGTCCAAAACCACCAAAAACTGTTGCAGACGAACCCATGCTCTAAGCCAATGGGACCAATATGGTCAAATGATGCACCATTTGATGCAGCTTGGTCTGGAACAGTGCAGTTTTGAATTTTACACAGAATGGTCCACTCTAAGTGGACCAAACTGGTCCAATTACAGACAGCATGGGCTTGTCTGCAATGAATTTCAATGGTTTTGGACCAATTTGGTCCACTTTAATAAGTATAAAATTCAAAACCACACCATTCCAGACCAAGCCATGTCAGATGGTGTATCATTCAATAAGATCAGTCCCATAGGTCTAGAGCATGAGCTTGGTTACAAATTTGGTACCATTTTGGTCCACTTGGAGTGAGCCAAAATCAACTAACTTAAAGGGAACGTAAGGGTTTTTAAAATGTTGGCTATAATGTTATGGCAGGGTGCATTTTGAAGCTTGCTATTTATTGTGCATTTTATCCCCAAAATACTAAATTCTGTAATTCAATAAAGCTGAAATCAGACCAAAAATGTTGTAATTACTTGAATGAAAAACACCACTGATTTACCCAGCACTAGTATTTGACTGTCTCATCCCTAATCAAGGATTCCTCAATGGGGTGATTGAGGTGCACATAGCAAAAAGTAGACCATGATAATAATAAATGCTGTGATCATCAGAAAATGTAAGTTGGGTCTAAAAATAAGCAACAGCAGCAATAACCACCTTCCAACACGACGTTGTAATGATAAACAATAATTTTAAAATATGCACAAGTTGCAAAAGGATTTGAATATGGCAGCAATTCCAAACTGGACAGGAAAATGTCTCTAGAAACTCAGTAACTTTTGAAAAATCCCTACAGTAACATTTAGATGAAGGAATTTGAAGTACGGAAGTTGATCAAATGTAATAATGCAATTATTTCCCATTTTCAAATGATGGCGTTCCTTGGGGAATGAGTGCTTTTAGCGAAAGGTTATCTAAGAATGAGTCAATTTATATCTTTAACACTGTGCTTATGACAATAAATTTATAGCCTTTCCCTGTATCAATAAATTTATCCTGACCCTAGCGCCAGCAACTGAAATATGAAGCCATATGCTTGCATGATGGTCAATTTACAGACAATTTAACATGCCGATGCCTTGGATCTGCTGAAAATCTATGCAAGCTGATATTAACTAACAAGGAAATTATGGCATGTCAGATACAAAGTTTTCACAGGCAAGGCATGCAAATAAAACGAAACCAATCCCCGTATGATGTAGGTACCGAAGCAAGAGTCCGCGCAGCCAATGTCTTGACCGATTTCGAAAGTTTTGAAGAGAACCGAAACAGCATGTCAGATGAAACCGCACAATTCACACCCCTACTATGTCAAGCAAATTAAAAGTGTGCCACCACCTCAAAATCACAAATAATTATCGCTCCTTACTGGCGTCAACCAATCCCGCAGGCCTTACCCAGACGCAAAGGAGACCGGTTCCGTGAAGCGAACACGCGTAGTGAAATTTTATACAAACTTGGCGCAGCAGCTACATACATTTTATACCAAGGAACTCAAGGATGTAATATTGACAGGTGATGTAATATTGACGTCATTGATACAATGAGATGTTTTTCGGCCTTTCTCTTTTGGAATTGACTTGTGTTCCATGACGTAATTGACTCACGTTATCCCCATTTTGTGCGTAGCCCCTTGCGGCCCGGGCACGGGAAAATAAGCGAGTGCCGAGCGCGGCCGTTAAGAGGTGCTAGATTTGTGTAACAAAAGCCATTGGTCTTCAAATCTCGTCTATAGTAAATTTTGCATCTCCACTGACCCGATCCAGACCCCTCGCATTCCTGCCTTATCAGCTGTGAGGAGCTGCCCACTAAACGGGAGTAACTTGAGTCAATTGCGCAATCGGGCACAACCCTGTCAAATAAATAAATTGGAAAGGAGACAATTTAAGTCATTGCAAATATTGCAAGTCATTCAAGTCATTTCCCACGGCCAGTGGATCTGTGTGCCAAATTTCGTCCACCCAGCCCCGATCGTTTTCGAGTTGTAAACGAATTAATGTATGACACACGCACGCGCACGCACGCAGATACGGACATTACTGAATTTATGATATAATAAAATTGCAAATTGCCTAATGATGTAACTTTATAGGTGATGTAATGATGAAGACGTTTTAACAGCCTTACTGTGGAGATGACAATCATGAAGGTCGTCACAATGCTATGTTCAAGTGCTAATGACGTCATAGATATCACGGGAATCCCCTCTCCACCCCGTGAAGAAGATAAGTAACATTTATTACAAACTTAAACTTGGAACCAAGGCAATAAATCACAACAACACAACAGACACCCTGGATATATGCATATTGATGTGGCACCATATAGCACAACAGGTTCATCCTGTATCGTCCTGTCAGGATGGGACCCAGTATAGTGTTTTTATATACCTACAAAGTACTAAGTTGTGAGGATGCGTCGGACATGTCAACTTAAATTTGGCTCATTTGGTGCATTCTTTTTTAGGGAAGCAGGGAAAGATGTTAGAAAAGGTAAGTTAGGGTAAAGGCACATTTCGGATTTCCTCTAAAGGGAAGGTTCTCACAAGTATTGAAATGTTTTATGTGCTAAAGCCAGTTACACTTTTTTGGGCAAATACGCATTTACATTGTCATTCACTGCATGTTTTCCATGTTTATGTTCATAGCTCTTGGCAGTACTTTTCTTAAAGGAAATGTCCCACCTTCCAGGAGAAATTGTAATTCAATATTTGATGGTTGAATGGGGGCAATCACATCTGAAAATCAATAACATGGTGTTAGTTTTCCTAAATTTTGAATTCCTTTGCCAAAAAAGTATGTTTTAAAAATTGTCCAAATTGATCTGCATAGACCCACCAATCCTAAAACTAGAGATTGTTATGCTGCTGAAACCAAAAGCAGTGTAGATGATACAAAATATAAAAACGTGTGGGAAACCAACCCAAAATGGTTTGCATGCTAGAGCATCACACTACAGCAATACAATATATCACCAGAAAATCTTCATATGAAGAATTATCTGTAAAACCTGTAAGACCAAGATTCATGATTTTTAAATAGACATATTTGCCATAAGAGTGTTTACAACCGTAGTTAAGGTACTGAAGGTAGTATTGATGAAGTGGCTTGATTAAGTGACAATCATGCAATATAGCACTTATTTTCCCCAAAAAAAATTGGCATTTACTACCATGAGCCAAAGGCTACCTTTTGCATTATATATCTCAGTTCCATTCCCATTATGAAGGTGGGATGTTTCCTTCAACTTCATACAGTTTTTGATGAAAGTAATCTTTAAATACAGATTGAAAATGATTAGGATTGAGGTTTTCCAAATTGAAATGGAATGGACTGTAGGGATAGGAGGAACTGGCTTTATGACATCAAATTTATAAAAGGTGTTTATTAATGTCCTTTAACCTTCACCCTGGTGGTGGGTCATAATGACTCCCCTCAAGTATTTTACCTGCAGTAAAAAACAACAGCATGTAGCACCACCAAATTTGGCACAGCTGTTTGGACATCAATTCCTCACATTGCATGGCAATTTTTGCCCTAGGTCATGTCAGGTCAGGTCACCACATCATGTCAAGTGACCTTACATCTGAAAATTTTTGCAGGCATTCCCAGCCCACAGTTTTTGTTTGAGAGATTTAAAACTTGGAGAATTTTATGAGAATATAGAATATAGATACCTACAAGGTGTATGTTTCAGATTGTGATATCTGACTTAATGTCAGGTCAATTTTGTGACCTCTGCATTATAAGTCAATGGGGAAATATTAAAATACTCCCTATTTGAAAGACAGGAGTCAGATTAGTCTCATTTCTTCAGGACCATGGAATCTATAGGTCATCTGAGGTCAACTTAGGTCACCTTTTCTTTTTTGCCAATAACTTATGATAAAGGAGAGCTAGAAACATGCGAAAGACACCATTGCGTTTGTCTGGCCAATACGTATCGACTCATATGCAACATGACCCAACTTGACCTACTTGGGTCTCCATGTGACCTTGACCTGAGGTCAAATTGTAAAATTTATTCATCAAGGTCATCATGTATATGTTTCGGTGCGTCTTGACCAGAGAAACACGATGGTGTCAAAATCAATGCTCTATCTGCAATAGTTCAAAAGTTATTTGCAAAAACAAGTGGAATGAAAACATTTTGACCTTTGATGACCTCTGGAGCCTCAACTATTGCTTTGGTCTCAAAGTTGATGTACAATGTTTCTGGAGCGTTTCAAGAGCTATCTTTTGCTTTTTAAATTTCTTTGTAGCTGCCATCGTTCCTGAGATACTGAGGGATTTCTGGATCAGTATCACAAAAACAGGCAAATTTGACCTATGATGACCTCTGGTGACCTCAATACAGATTGGGGCCAAAAATGACCTAATGCCAATGGATATTTTCAAATGTAATGTAATGTAATGTAATTTTAAATGATATTGTTGAGAGCTTCCCATTGCTTTTTCTGTGCCTTTCTATCTTTCTTAATTTTTAAGTTAATATGTATGTGTGTGGGGGGGGGGGTCATTATGACCTACACCCACCAGGGCGAAGGCGCCTCAGAGGCCCACCAGGGTGCAGGTTAAAATGAAGATTGCAAATGATTGAGGGCAATCTTTTTTAAACAGACTGGACTGTTAGGATGGGGGAAACTGGCTCTATCACATACAATTTGAGTTTTTAGGTGGGGAAAATCTATTTTACATCGTCTGTAACATGTAACAAATCTGACATTAATGGGTGTCCGGAGTAACAGTACAGTTGATATTATTTTAATTTGCCGGTTTGCCCGCCACAGTAGCTCAGTATATAGGGAGGGAGGGCGCTGGGCTTTGACCGCCCGGTAGTGAAAGCCCGGCTTCGAGTCGCTTCGGCGCTCTTTATTTGCTCCTGACTGGGATGGCCTGCCGTCGCTACCAGTGGTCACATTCAAGGCCAGGTGAAGTCAGGGACAGTGTCAGAAAAGTGGCCTGTTTCTCCATTTTTCTGAACTTGGAAATTTTGTTCCATGGGAACTTTAACTTTACAAAAATGTTGTTTTAGTCTGAGAGTGGAAATAGCTGACATACATAAAAAAATAGCCAGAAAGATGTAGCATGCATTATTTGTTTACAAGTTGCTATCATCATAGGAGCGAGGACAATCCTGAAGACCTTTGTCCTCACTTCACTTCAGGGATTCACAAGCTTCATCACTGTGTGTAGCAGCTAGCTGGACCTGCAAACCACAATTTGGATGTTTAGGTTCTACCAGTTCTGAGGGCGTCAACCACAGTACAAAATGAACTAAAAGGTGGTGTACACATTACAAAATTTATTCTGCCTCTGATTAAAAATTTGTTCCGCGAGCTTAGATCACGGAACCACTTTTCTGACACTGGTCAGTGAGCAGGGCAGGCAGTGTCTGACTTTGTAGGGCATGTGAAACGTTCGGTCTAGATTCTGCCGGCTACCCGGAATTTCCCGATCGGACGATATGGGTCAGGATCTGCGTAGCAAGCTCCGCTTGGCGCGGGTTTTGACCTCGCCTCAGGTTCGAAATTCGTTTATTCAAAAGGTTTGGACTAAATTCATTAACCCTCGTATTGCCGGGGTTCGCGCCGAACACCA
>JARFNZ010120103.1:0-12420 GCA_031763405.1 Balanus nubilus | reverse complement strand
GCATACAGACAAGATATAGCAAAAAGGCTTGAATTTACTATATAATTTATTGTCCTGCGTCTAAATTCATCATTAACGCCAACAAAGTGGAAAAAACCCTTGCATTCCCTTTAAAAAATTTAGCAAAAAACTTATAATTTGAAGCCATAGGTTGCTCACGTTCTTTGTTTTGCTGGACCCTTGCAGAGGCGTTTTGCCCCGGGTACGGGACAATTCGCCCACGCTCATGTACAAAACACCCCTATCTTGATTGCTGTGCCCTAACTGGCTAGCCGTCTGCACCAACTCTTTGACTGATCCCATGTCTTCCAGCTCATGATCCTTCCGAGTGTCGGCCAACGTGTTCAGAACTTGTTCAGTGTTGTAGCCGGACCACCAAATCAGGCTCTTGGTTCTGATGACTGCTTCGTTCTCCATGAACTGGCGGACGCTGGCCCAGTAGTTTCCACCTGCTGACTTCCTTAGGTGGCCGAAATGCCCCTCTATCTTGTCTGACTGAATTTTCCCCAACAGCACATAGTCCAGGATATTACTGTGCTCCTCATGCAGGTAGCTGGTCAGACCCATTGGTCCTCGTGAGGTGTATAGTAGACCGCCATGCATGTATCCTTTGATAATGCCATCGATGTCGAGCTTTTGCTTTCATGCAATCTACGCATGAAACCGCCAAACTCACTGAGGAACTTCAACGACCGCTCACTGTCATCGCAGTTACGGCGCAACTCCACCCGGTTGCTGTCGTTTAGGTTGTTATGCGACTAGACGTTGCAGATGCTGGGCCAGCGGCGAACCAACTCCAGGAATTCGGCTGTGTGAACCACGCAAATTGTTGGAAAGCCGGCTCAACACAAAAGATGTTGAACCAGCTGCGAGTCTAACGTTGACACGCTACAGGGCTGAAGGCCTAAAAGAACCTTATCGGTCAGCTTGTAAGCCAGCTTGCCCGGGTGGCCTCGCTCCATGTTGTACAGCTTCGTCAGATGGTTGTTGACTTGGAGCAGACGTAGGTCCTGTAATGAAAACAAGGTAGGTGGATAAACCAGTAGAAAAGCGGATGTCAGCACGTATTACCAGCTGCGATCTTAGCAGCTAACACTGCTAACAATTTGAAAATTGACGATTGATTTATAAATGCCAATGTGTACGCAGCATGGTACATTTTTCAACATAGGTACCAAGGCGTTCGTCAGCTAAGGTCATATAGTCGCACAGGGTGTAGACACGCTCCTCAGCCTCAGAGTAGGGGTTAAAGTTTTACTCCGGGTGGCGGCTGCTATCACCAAGCGAGTTGTGCCAACTCTGGTTCTGCCGTCAAAATTAAGAAAAGTGTATATCACATTTTGCAAATTTTACAGGGGAGAACTTTATAAAAATGTTATTTATTGTTTTGAATGAAACAAAATATTTGCCATCTTGTCTGGGCACTTAGATCAATGTGGATGTAGTTTCTCAATAACATTAAGGATGTGATCTGGTCAAGATAAACAAGTTGATTAGCGTAGACAACAAGCGAACATCGAACAATAATAGGAGGCAATTGGTTGCCTGTGGCGCACCGAGTCACACTATGAAAATGTTCATAATACCACTCCGTCATCGGAGTGCAACACATCGTATGTGTTCACATAAAAAATGGTGCCTGTGAGGCAAACATCCATTTGCCACACTGGCAACCCAAAATTATCGAAAAATGCAAATGCAGCTTGAAAGCCAACACACAACAGAATTGCACAAGAAAACCCTATTGACATGTTTTCATCCAAGTGAAAAATGGTCTGGTGTCAAGCGTTGGTCGATTTGTCGTGAAATGCCCCCATGTTGATGACCCCGTAGAGCAAAAACCATTAAATCTAGAGCATTGTGACGAAAAAATTATTCTACTCAATAAGATCTTTCGAATGAGCACAAGCTGAAGCGGAGGTCTGTAAGACGTCTTTACGGGATATTACGGGCCAATGACCATGCGACAGGATTGGTATAGAATTAGACACCCAGTCCCAGTTATCTCTGGCGTTCAAAGAGCTACACGTGTCACGTCACAGTTCACGCTTGTCCAATAAACCACTTCGTTATATGTTACAGTACCTCAAAGATGGCGTCAAAGACGGATCCAGGAAGGCGGTTTAAGAATCTAGTTTCACAGAATTATGTGAACTCATCGGACTTCGCTCCCTTATGGAATGGTATTTGGTAGGCGACATCAAACCTTTCCAATATACAATTTTCTAAGTTCTGTTTTTATATCGGTAAATTTGTCAGTTTCGTGCTGATTTCGGGCATTTTGGGGGCCATGGCTGATGGGCCCCGTTTGCCCCGCCCCCGCCCCCCGCCCTTGGATGGCGTCATGCTTCCGGCGGCGGCCTGCCACTGGCCAGTGACAGCTCCTGACACCTATTGAGCAATGTGGGAACTAAGTGTTGGTAGTACGACGGGCCCGGCAGTCAGTCGCGCGGCTGCCCGCGGAGCCACGGTCATAGTACCGCGGAACCGAGCCTTCAACACAGGGCCTAAGGGAGGCATGTCGTCGGCTAGTGATGTGTAAACAAACCACAAGTTTGAATTAATTTGTAATAATTTCAGATAGTTCTGTATTCGCCCTTTTACGTAAATTGTATTTTTGAGTTTCCTTTTTACGAAATGCAATTACCATCTAGATTATCCTTCATTCATCATATCCTATGGCCGATTTCGTCTGGTCGGATGTGTTGAAGGAATGGGGGCTTTTTGGCATACTACACGGCGCGCTTTCATAGAACCTGGCGCAGCAGCAGTATTTTGAAATTCAAGTGTATGTTAGCATTCTATTTCCGTTGCTGTCGCGATTCTGTGGCACGTTATAGAAGTTTACGCGCTTTTAATATGCAAACATGAGTGACTATCGACTTAAATTCATCAAATGTGTGTTACCTGGATGCAGGAAGACTAAGGAGAGCGACCCAGACGTGTCGTTCTTTGCTTTTCCGAAGAAGGATCTCGCTCGGTGAGAAATGTTCTGATCGAGTTTGTGACATGATTATGATCTGGCTTGTTTAGGCTAGGTTGAAGATAGTAAATGCTATATCCATATTGTTGATATTGGCTGTGGGAGAATGAAAAATCCCACACTTCTAGCAACTGGCTCACTAGCTTCGCCTTGATGTACCTATAGGAAGTGAGATGCATTTTAGTGATGATGTGAGATGCTCCATCCACAGCCACAGACACCACCAAGACGTATGTCTTGAATCGTGCTCCCAGCGTCTGCAATGCCTTCCTGGACGCAAATCGTGATATTGATGTGTGGGAGTGCAGTGCAACAGTGTTCAAGCATCGTGTCATTGCACATGTCATGGGAAAATAGGTAGTCGGATGTTATTTGTGCAAATGCTCGCTCATATGATGGTTTTAGTTAATGACTTCACCTGTCAGTGGGTGCAAAGGCCGTTGGTGATTATGGAAATAAACAAATAAATTATTACCTCAATTTCAGACGCAAGGCCTGGCTGGAAGCCAGTGGCAACCGAGGTACCGTAACAGAGCAAATGAAGATCTGTAGCCGCCAGGGGGGCCTTTGGGGGGACGGGCACCACTCAGGTTCGCTTGATACCCTCTCTGGCCCCCCAGGTTTATAATAATTTTCACATAAACCCCCGCGCATTTGAATTGATAATATTATGGCGTATTATGGATAATATGGTTATTATTATATTAGTATTTTTATCGATATAAGTTGAAATGTTATGATGCTGCCCCCCAGACCCTTACTGGCTCCCCATATGACTGGCTGGCCCCTGCACTCAAAATTATGCGACAACATCCCTAGTATGCTATGAAGGATTAACACAATAGTGAGGCAGAACATTCAGAAAAACATGAAATATTTGGCGATAGGACTTGTTCGGTAACATAGGGCTCCTTACTTTATCTGATAACTGGCAGATCCACAGACTCACTTAGACATGTGGGCCAATGTAATGTACGTATGGCCAATGTTGCTGTTGACACTCACGTTCACATAGTATGAAAATGCACATCTACCTGGCTTAAGTCAAATACGTGTTGGACCATTTCAAAAGGCAAGACCAAACTAAAATGACTGAGAGGCTCACTGGTTCATTTGAAGCCCATCCCAGGGCAGAAATGATCATACCATCCATTCCATCATCATGCCTATTGCCATGGTTGATGGAATGGATGTCTCTATGATGCTTAACCTGCTATTTATTGATTACATGATTTCTTATTGCTACAATTGCCATTGCAATTGTTGTTTTGAATTGCCCTAGAATTATTTTGCATATGATTGATTGACAAAATCGAAGTGCATATATCACCAACTACCATCAAACTTATCTTTGGCTTTTTAATTCATTTTTGGGGCATACAGCCACTTGGGATACATTGTTGTATTGGTGTGTCTGGACTGAGAGGTAACCAAACCAACTTCAAAAGATTTATTGAATATTCTAGCATACTGTCATAATTGAAAACAATGGTGTAGTCAGTTTCCAAACTTCTGGTATTTAAACAGCTGAAAGCAACAAGGGACAATGTCTAGTTTCTCCAGTCCTGGTGTTGTCCATGAAAACAGGGTCATAATGCTAATTCCATATTTTTGTGTATGATTCAAGGACTGCTGAACCAGTACCAACCAGCTCAACTGATGCTGCTGACATAGCACAAGACATATCTGCTTAGGCTGCTGGCCATGCTCAGGCCTCTGGCCAGCCTGAAGCTGCTGCCCAAGTTTGGACTGGTGAAACAAAGGTCGGTGGATAGTATTTATTTCATGGTTTTCATGGTATTGGTTTTTTCAATTGGTAAACTGAACTGTCAAAATTTTGACAACATCCTTGAAGTTAACAGAATAACAGTGTTGTAACATTTTGTTCATGTTTTGCAATATTGTCACAATGTTGCTTGATGCAAAATTTCAGTTGAGATGCTGGGCTATTAAAATTATTTTCCTTTTTGCTGGTAGGATGGAGTCGGACAGAACACCCGCGCGCTGTCGCCTCTGGAAGGGTGACTTGGCCCATTCCACGAAGCGGCAAGCGGCGGCGCGGGCTGCCAAACGAGAGGCGGTCACGCAGCTGGCGCGGGAACGTCGCAGCCACGAGGCGGCCGAACGGCGCTGGCGACGGGAGGAGGCAAACCTGCATGCCGCCCTTGACAAGGCAAAAAAGGAGGCGTCGGAGCTCCGCGAAGTGCTGAGTCGCGTGCTGACCGACCGGCAGGTCTCCCGTCTCCGCACCGGCCGCCGAGTGTGTTGGGAGGAGGAGGACGTCGTCCGGTCCCTCTCCCTGCGATGCATCTCCCGGAAGGGTTACCGATACCTGAGGGAGAAGCTCAACTTCCCGCTGCCCGGCCTGACCACCCTACGCAACTGGACGAGGGGATTCTGCACTCCACCTGGCCTGCTCGAAATGTCCCTGAAGACGATGGCGAGCGTTCGAGAAACCCTCTCGGACATCGAGCGCATCGTCGTCCTCTCCTTCGACGAAATGGCACTCGACGCACGAGTGTGCTACGACAATGGAGAGGACCGCGTCTACGGGCCGTGCTCGGAAATCCCGGTGATGATGGTGCGGAGCCTGTGCTCTCACTGGAGCCTGTGCCCCTCTTCTTCGACTTCGACCAAAACATGACGCGGGACATCCTGTTCGAGGCCATCAGCCGAGTGGAGGACACCGGCTTCCGGGTGATCGCCATCGTCTGCGACCTCCATGCCATCAACCGGAAGCTCCTCTGGACGGAGTGGGAGCTAGGAGGCCTCGGCATTCAGCCTGAGGACGCCTGGTTCCGGCACCCCTGCGACCCGGACAGGTATGATATTCAGCAATGTCCATTAATGTGCTGAACTTTGTGATATTTTCATTGCTAAATTGTTCGGTGTTTGGCAACATGGGTGAAAATAGAACCCAGTGTAAAGAGCGGCCATACAGATGTAAAGTGTTCTCCTCAGGAGATTACTCAACGATATGACTCTATACTCAAACAGTTATGTTATTAACTTTTGGTTTTAACTGTGGTTCATTTTACACAAGTCAAAGAAAAATGGTCACTTTGATTTGATAAGCTATATAACACATTGCCATTTCCTTCTGGCCTACTATATTCGTCCGAATGATATACATTTGTCTTAAGACGACTTGATGTTCGAGCAAATACATAATTGTTTAATTGATACTTTAAAGGCAAAATAATCATTTAATTCAGCAAAATAGATTGACAATCATTTACAATCATCCAATCACAGGGTTTGGAAATTGTTGTCCTCGTGCTATAACTTTTCTGCATATTGACAGCTGTTTTAGGTTTACAGGTCGGATTATATTTCGGAGTCGCAGTCTGCACGGAGGTTCAGGGAGAAAGAGAGAGTGAATTTGGATCAGCTGAAAATCAGTCTGCTGTTCAGCTCAGGTCGTAAGAACGATGGTGTTTCCCACTGCGTCATGGCAATGGATTCGTTGCTTTTCCTGGAAGTTCTGAATCCAGAGGTATCATCTCGCTTGTTGTCACCGGTCTTTCCTTGAATCAATCCTCTGAATTAGCAAAATCCGAACCAAACATGCCATTAAATTAGGACACTGAGACTCCGATTTCTACCTTCGCCTGCCTTTCTATCGCCGTGAGTTGTTCCTGGTGGGTTTGTTGGTGCCTGATGTGCTCACCCTTTGTTATGTTCCTGTAACCGCTCAGTTGGGCGCTGCTCGAGCTTGTAAGTGTTTCTCTGCCAGTACCTGCCAACATCCAACGGCCAAAACCTATCGAAGCTTATCGGCACCGGGTCTGAAGTTTTTCTTCCATTCCTGGCCTTAAATTGTTTGTATTTTTTCACCATTCCGCATACCGACGAGTTATCCAGCTCCATCACCTCGCCGGTAACCGGTTCG
This sequence comes from Balanus nubilus, assembly GCA_031763405.1. NCBI lineage: Eukaryota > Metazoa > Arthropoda > Thecostraca > Balanomorpha > Balanidae > Balanus > Balanus nubilus. The sequence goes on along the minus strand of JARFNZ010120103.1, from coordinate 5,545 downwards.
CCACCGGTGAAATGGTTCGCACACCTTGGTCTCGCCGGTTGTCGCTCCCGTCCTTCTTTGCCAGATTGAGTGATCGAGTCAAGGCTAAGTGCCGTCATATATGAGGGCACTCAACGAGGGATGCCAGGGCGCCTCATTATAGCTATCCCGATACGTTTCTTAATGACTTGCAGTAAATGTGAACATTCTTGAGTAACGTCTGTGACAACGGAACAGCATGTTTCTTTTCATTGAATAGTGCTCGTAGCCAATTGCACCACCGATTTGTATCATGTTGCGAAAAAAGGTGCAAGTCATGTACCAATTTTATATACTTTTACCGTTTCATTTAACGCCAAAACATCTAAGTTAGAATATAATAAGCATGTATAGCTTCTTTCCACTACTTAAGCATTTGAATTCGCAGGAAAATCTACCCATTCGCGGACGTGCCACACCTCCTGAAGCTCCTCCGCAACCACATCCTCGACGACGGCCTGAGACTGCCGTCGGGCAAGGTGGTCGGCAAGCAGCTGTTCCAGAAGCTGCTAGCCGTGGACTGCGGGGAGTTCAGGCTGGCACACAAGCTGGAGCCGAGACATCTGCAGGTGAGAATCATCCAATGCCGTGGTTTTGCATACTAACAACTTATAAGTATGTTTTTGCAGACGCATTTATTAATATCGAAAATGCTATTATATTTTTTAATCGGAGACAGTTAAGTGTTTCCAAACTTCTACTCGTTTATGCCACATTTTATATGCATTCTGTCATAGGTATACAGGGGGATTTTTGTTTGTTAAAAAGTCTGCTCCTGGCGGGCCGAAAATAGCTGAAATCGCGCAAAAAATGCATGCACGGGATAAGTTGATCTTGGACATTTTGTTTTCTGCCATCCATCGTTCGGTTTTACCGAGGGTAGAGTCAAAATTATGTACTTGCCAGTGAAGGGCAAAATTGTTGCGTCCGGTGAGGGGAAGGGGTGTAATGCAAACACGCCTGCCGATTCGCTCCTAATTGATTTGGTGCTTCAAAAACAAGCATGTTGCTTGTGAAGAGAGGTAGCCGTTAATACCCGATTTGAAGGTCCTGGGTTATTTGATGACCTCTGAAGTCACGTCAATCAGCCGACAAAATTGAGACAATTTGTTTATGTCTTGGTCTGACGATCATATGCGAATCATATATCATCATATTATGTCATATGCGAATCATACAATGGTTTGGATTTGATCGAATCAAATAATCACATACCGACTTCCTTGGCTGTACAGGTGAGAGGACAGGAGCGCCAGAGAGTGTTCCTCGCCGCCCAGACGATGAGTGAGCGCGTGGGACACGCCATCGCCTACGCCTTCGGGGACGAGCACGCCGAGGAGGCGGCGTTCGTCACCATCGTGGACCAGGCGTTCGACACGCTCAACTCCCGGCACCCGATGGACCCGAAGGCTCACCGCTCTGGGTTCGGCATGCCCCACGCCCTGGACCAGCAGTACACCTGCCTGCTGGAGTTCACCCGCCTGATGCGGGAGTCGGTGGTGGGGGGGCATAAGAGTCTGCTGCCCTTCCAGAAGGGCTTCCTCATGTCCTCCAGTGCCCTGCGGGGACTGTACAGCGCGGTCACTCGTCCCGAGTTCGGCCTGCAGTACGTCCTCACGTCTCGGCTGAACCAGGACTGTGTCGAGAACTTCTTCTCGCAGGTGAGTGGACGTACGATAATTATAGCAGTATCTATCAAATTGATATCTACTTTCGTGTAGCTTTATGCGATCCGTTTTGTGATCGTTATTAGAGATGGAAACAAAACCTCATCTGGATAGCTGCAATGTGCTAAAGCGTGCCTCTCAAAGCCTAACGCACACAAAACCTTTTTAATTATTTGCCTTGGACGTACTATGTTACCCAAGTGTTTATTTGACGGAATTATTTAATGCCCTCAGCTCCGAGGGATGTGCGGGTCAAACACCCACCCCACAGCGGTGGAGGCGAAAACCCGCATCCGACTGCTGATGATGGGAGCCTCCCCGGCTGTGGCAGCCGGCTCTCGGACCAAGCCCTCGACGTCTGGTGCCTCTGTGACGATGGAGGAGGAGTCGCCATCGTACCTGAGCGCCAACGCCATCGGCGTCAGCGAGGAAGAAGACCCGGCCGATCCAGACTCTGATGTCAGTGAGATCTGTGCCCTGCTGGATGAAGCTGCCGCAGCGAGAGAGGCGGCAGCAGGGTCCTCCACGTCAGCAACGTCCGGCTGTGCCGACACTGCGGACGCGGGACAGGAGCAGGGGTTCACCGAGGAATCCCTGGTCTATGTCGCTGGGTACCTTGCACACAAATGCAAGGACTTGGACCCAAGCCTCGGCAGGGTAGCAACGCCAGCAGCTAGTGCAGAACATGACCCCAGCCGGCCAGAACTCGCGTGGATCCTGAGGCTCAGCCGTGGTGGCCTCACTGTGCCCAGCGAGGAATGGCTGCAGCTGGTGAAGCAGTTTGAGGTGCAGTTCTGCATGATGCACGGTGTGTCTGACATCGACCGGATGCCTGGTGTCATCCGCCGTCTGCACGAGATGCTGCACGTTAAGTACCCGAATGTGGATCAGCGGATACTGAAGAAGTATTCCATCACCAGAACCCATATGCGGATCAAGAAGGTCGAACGGCTTCGCAAGAGTGGCAAGGTGCCGAAAGAGCCAAAACGGTCGACAACGCGCACGGGCTACTTCGTCAGATCCGCCAAGTAGACGAGATGCCAAGAGTGTCCGAACACAGTGTGATCGGTGTTTCGGTCGTGTCGTACCGTTCAGCCTTCAAGTTGAAATCTTGCAGATGAACCGAACTCCGTGTGATCGGTGTTTCGGTCATATCGTTCAGCCTTCTTGTTCAAATCTCATCAGCCGGACTCCGTGTGATCGGTGTCTCGGTCGGTGACCATCCTTCAAGTTCAAATCTCCAACATCAGCTGGACTCCGTGTGATCGGTGTTTCGGTCGGTGTTCAGTCTTCAAGTTCAAATGTCAGCCGGACTCCGTATAATCGGTGTTTTTGTCGTGTCGCATCGTTCAGGCTTCAAGTTCAAATCTGCAACTTCATCGGGGCTGGGTGTGCCTACATCTCCAGAGAAATGGTTTTAGCGAGTTCTCTCATATTCATGGGTGTGATGTTACATCAATTTATTATGTGCCTTTCGCAACGACAGATTTCCAGATTTCCGAGGTTTGGGGTATCGGTGCAAGCGGAGCTTGTGCTGGTCCTATCCCCTCCCCCCAAACCGGCTGAAATCGGCGAAAATTTTCACATTTCCTGATCTAGAAGGAAATCTGAGAATTTTTGACAAGGAAAGTTTGTTTTAAAACTTCTAAACAAAGCGAAAGGAAGCGAAATCCGATGAGTTTTGCTAACTTTGTGTAACTTATTTAGGGTATGCCCCCGTAGCGCCAGAGACCGTCGCTGAAACTCCCAGTGGTTCAATAAGAATCTACAATCCTTGCACACATTGGACTTGTCTGCTACAAATTAGTAGCCTTGCGTAACCTTCAACAGGTGCGCAATATTTTGTCAACTTGGGTAAATGGCGCGACAAATGTTCTCGCGTGGTTAAAGCGTCTGGATGACATCGGTGTTTTATATCCTTGGAAAACCTGTTACATTAGCGTGTTAGCTTAGTATATTTATTGTTCAATTTAAGGATGATTCAGTAGTTAGGTACTTCCCTGGCTCAGTGACTGTTAACACTGTTAAATACAGCTCATCTGAAGGTGGGTCAAGCTTTCTGCTAAATTGAACCTTGTGTTTCATATTCCGCAGTAAACCTGCTTATTATTGGTTAAATTCAGTCGGTATGCTTCACTTATGAAGACAATTATATCCAAAAGATTTGTGGATAGAGCGTATAGGTAGTGCCGCCTCTCATGTTTCCGCAAGAAGAGTGGAAATTGTTGCCAGAAACTATCTGTCTCAACACATCAGATGCTTTTGCACATTCGAAGTGCCCAGTTTTTGGTAGATATGATATGTTGTGCATTGCCAAATAATGGTTCTGGTACACAAATTTGCAATTTTGACAAGAAAACCCTGTCAAAAATCGTAAAAGAAATTGACCCGACGCTCAGATGTGCGAGTTAATAGTGACGTGCATGTAGCCAAGAGGGATGACGGCAGTGTTGGAATTTTCCTTTTAGACCTGGTTCTGGAGAGCAAATTCATATTTTAATTTCATATTTCATTCTTTAAAACGGCAGCATAGTAAACACAATCGTAGCCTCTTGAATTGACCGATTTATGAGGTCAGGGACTCGGGATCTGATTCTTGCTAAGCAGAGCTTGTGCTGATCCTAAGTGTCAGAAAAGCGGCCTATTTCTCCATTTTTTTAACTTGGAAATTTTGTTCTGTGAAAACTGACTGTAAAAATGGGTTGTCTTTAGTATGAGAGTGCAAATTGCTGGCAAGCATGAAAAATAGCATGGAAGATGAACATGCATTATTTTCACAGCCTGCTATCATCGTAGGAGTGAAGACAATCCTAGACCTTCACTTCAGGGATTTACAAGCTTTGGCACTGTGTATAGCACTTAGCAGCCAGCTGGACCTGCAGGCCACAGTGCTGTTCACTGGCAGTATCAGTATGAATAGCCACTTGTTGGAATCTGCTACTGTTACTGTATCATGTTATTTTGTTTATGGATCAAGAACCATATCATCCAAGGACCTGCCAGTTCAGATTCTTAGGTTCTGCCGGTTCTGAGCGTATCAACCGTAGTGCCAAATAACTTAAAAGCTATTATGCACATTACAAAATTTGTTCTGCCACTGGTAAAAAAAAATCCGCGAACTTATATCACATGACCACTTTTCTGACACTGGATCCTAATGCTTACTGCCTGATAAGGCAATTGCAGCTGTCTGGCAAAATTTAAAACAAGATTTGCTCATGCCCGACATTGGGCATGACATGCCCCACTTGCTGACGTCATCTGATACAATCTGGTAGGGCTCAAGAGAATGATCCAGTTGGACGATTTGAATAAATATTAGTATTAATTGTATTTGATTTTATTATACATATATTCAAATTTTCCAAGAAAACAACAATTTAGAAGATTACAAAGAGTAAAAAAAAAACGTATACCAGGAAACAGCAACTTTGAAAGCCTTGCTATGTGTCTTTAAAGTGGATGTCTGAACTTTGAACGTGGAAGTGTTCCATGTTAATTTTGCATGATTCACATAACACTGCTCTTATAACCATGTAAATACTCAATGCAACAAAGAATGATAAGTAATTATAATTTTTGTTTTGGATAAGGTGAAATAGTATTTTACCTTTCTCCTTTTACCATTGCCACCTTCCTAATTGCTCAACAAGCATCCATTTTTGCTTATTTACCAGCAAAAAGTCGATATTCATGAAACTTTGCAGGTTCTACTGCAATAGCCGAGATCAGAACATCTTGTGCCAGATGCCGTCAACGCTGCAAAAAAAAACTGGAAAGGTAAGGGCCCTTGAGGCCGAGGTTGCTGCCCTGCGGGGCCGCCTGCCGCAGGCTCCGGGTCCCTCGCCAGAACCGGTGGT
>JARFNZ010120082.1:0-12423 GCA_031763405.1 Balanus nubilus | reverse complement strand
GCCAGCATCATGCTTGAGAGGGCGGCCAGCGGAGCGTAGCCATCGGCTGTGTAGCTGACGTACGGGCCCTGAAAGGGAGGAGAGAGGCGGTTATACAGAGGCACAGGGCGGCACCGAGCCGGCTACCCGCTCCCCACAGGCGGCACAGGGCGGCACCGAACCGGCAACCCGCTCCCCACAGGCGGCACAGGGCGGCACCGAGCCGGCTACCCCCTCCCAGTCGGCGTCAGAGTGCCACGGCGGCGGCCGGAATACATATGACGACCCTCGAGAACGGACAGAACGAACAGAACGGGTCACCGCGCCGGTCAGACAAACAACGGGCCGCCGGTCAGACAGACAACGGCGGACTAATATACACCGCGTCTGGGATGCTAATGACTACAACTAGCATTCAGTGAACGCTATACACTTGACCTGTGTGAGAACAGTCGACCATTAGTAGAAGCGAGCTGCTGCTTACAGGATCCGGAAAATGTGGCAACTATTTTCCGGGACTACTGCGCCGGAGCAAACGTGGCATGTTCTGAAATACAGCAGCGAAACGTGCCGCATACCAAAAACTCACTAATCTTTCCTAGCCGTGTTAAACAACACAGATAAACAGCTCAGCACGCACGGGTAATTCAGAATCACACGCCCGCAACGCTAAACAAGCCGAGTTAATTCCGCTTATGAGTTATTTGAGAGGTGGGAGGGCGAGGGAGGGCGGAAGACAAATATTGTGTACAAAAACAGCGGACGATGAGAAGGGGAAAGTTGGCGGGAGGGTGGAAGTGAGACGTAAAGTGAGCCGCTGTTTTTGGTCCAATGGCTTATTCGCAGGAAAGGAATTTGTGCATGGAGTGGCTTTGTAGTATCCTCCAGGAAGGAAACCCAGCCATGCGTTATCAGCACAAATCTGCCTGCTGTCACACGCACAGACAGAAACTTCCCTTCTACGCAACAAGGATAAACGAAAGAATCGTGTCTGTTTGACGCTCACTAAGGAAAATGGCAAGTAAGTTCCAACGAAAATTGAAACGTCGAGCGGTTGAGTCGTTCGTAATATTAGGAATGATATAAAAACCCATTCAAGTGCGTCTATTAAAAAGCGCTTATTTGGCGCACCTCCACCACGTCACCAGCGCCACCCATCTCATGCGGCACTCGTTATTCGGTCTGATTTGGATCGAAGGCCACCAAGCACCGATTGACTCAGAGCGCGGCTTCGGCACCATATCAGAGAAACTAACTGCCCGTGCCAACCAGCGGTCCTCACTCAGCAGCGATCTGTTTCAGTAACACAAGCTAAATATGTCGGTATTCGTGACGGCGAATGAATTATCGTAAGCCTTCTCTCTATATGTGACGGAAGATCGCCATTCGTCCCATTGCGACCCAGTCTGATGGCGATGAGGAAAGGCGACCAATGACCATCGACCATTCGATCCCCGCTGTGACGTGATCAACAGTTCCGAGCTAAGCTCGCTCTGACCTGGTCTCACATAACTGATAGATGAACTGTCCGTCCCCTTTGTGGCCAGATCCGATTGAGACGCCTGGTGACCATTTACCCTACTGCCGACACGATAGACCCTCAGAGTGTTAAGGACCAGCCAGCCACTTGCCCCGTACCGTCGCCGTCGACACTGTATAGCCGAGCCGTCGCCGTCGACACTGTATAGCCGAGCCGTCACCGTCGACACTATATAGCCGAACCGTCGCCGTCGACACTATATAGCCGAACCGTCGCCGTCGACACTATATAGCCGAACCGTCGCCCTCGACACTATATAGCCGAACCGTCGCCCTCGACACTATATAGCCGTGCATCGATACTATATTGCCGAACCGTTGCCGTCGACACTATATAGCCGAACCGTCGCCGTCGACACTATATAGCCGTACCGTCACCATCAACACTATATAGCCGTGCCATCGACAGGCCACCTGACTGGGCGGGGGCTATAAACATCACGCCGTCGGCCGGCTGGTAATGACCAGCCTGATCCCCGGCTTCAATAACCCAGCCTGTCGACACGACCGAGCCGAGCCGAGCGGAGCCGAGCGGAGCCGAGCGGAGCCGAGCGGAGCCGAGAGGAGCAGAGCGGAGCAGAGCGGAGCAGAGCGGAGCAGAGCGGAGCAGAGCGGAGCGAGCCGAATCGAGAGGCGGCCCGAAGTGATAGAGGAGTCAGGAAGCCGCAGCTGACGCGTTGCGACATATGTGTGCTGGTTTAGGTGAGGGCGGTGATGCGGTATATAGGTGGAAAGCGAACGGAGACGGAGATGGACAGATGGAAAGGCGGATAATCGTATCTCGCAAGCCGCAGCTGAATCGAGGGAGAGACGGGCACCACCGTCTGTCTCTCCCTCGATTGAGAGGGAAATGAGCAGGTCCCTGGATCGAGGGGGGAAGACAAGTGATGCCGTCAGCTGCAGCCGGGCAGTAAAAGTAAGGAGCCGGCCAGATCGTTTGATGCAAGAAGTTCACGATCCAGGCAGTTAAGCAACAAGTTGCAGGAAATCTTGCATGAGCGGCAGACAGAACTTTCATTTGAATATGAAAGTTCTGAGGAGTCTGTGGGCTTTTAATCCCTGACTGGCTGGCCGTAGCTCCCGAACCAGAGTCGCTCCAGCCAAGGTAGCTGGTTAGTTGGCGGCATTGGGGGCGACAAGGTCAGCTGCATGTTCTGACGAGGACCACGCTGGTCTGCCACATCCGGGACTTAGACGTGTCGCCACTACCATGCCGGCATTCCAGAATCGGGTTGCATAACAAACAATTGCTTCCGTTCCACAGTGTTAGCAAGTGTCGAAACATCCTTCAAACAAAGTCTATCAACAAAAGATGAAAAGAAGAAGCCTGATTCTTATTTCTTCAGGGCACCCCAAGTCCTCAACGACAAAGGTCAGTCACACGGATGTTGCGAGAAGCCATTTCATCATTACTGCGATGCGCTTAGCTTTAAATACCGGCAATCATCGCGTGGTCCTGCCCACGCATTGCCGTAATGGTGCTTGGGGCGTGAAGCATGTGTTGCAAGCACACGAGCGGGGATCGTCAAACTACACGCGGTATTTCACGAGCCACCAGGCCGGCGGTGTTCCGCGTGCCTGCATGCCACCACATGCAGGCATGCCACGTCGTGTAGGCATGCCACGTCGTGTAGGCATGCCGCGGCGTGCACAGGACGAGGCGAGCCAGATAAGTTTCAGTCCGCGGACTCGGCGCCAGGTATGTCGTTCGGCACTCGGTCGGCCGACTGGAGGCCGGCCGGGAATCGGTCCGGCTCGCCGCTCGGCTGCAGAACACCGAGCAGTGAGCTGCAGCATTAGTCAGCGCTGGTCCGGGACCGGAGTGGACCACAGAAGGCCGACACGAACGCTGCCGGTCCGACTGCCCGTCGAAGACCGGTGGAGGGAGGAAATGTGTGGTCAGAACCGGCGGCGGCGCGGCTCTGGACCTCAGTGTCCGTCCGGTCCGGTACACCGGTACGTTAGCTGACTGCGTGACGGACGACGGATGACGTCACCGGAAGGTCAGCCGGGTGCCGTCCGGGGCAGTCCGGTTATTCCATATCGCCCCCCCCCCCCCCCAAGTCACTCCGCTATGTCGCTTCCCGCGAAGTCACTCTAGAAGGAGGATGTGACCCCAAGCGAAGACCGATGGTCAGATGAACCAAGGAAGTGCGTAAACAGGAAGGATTTCGTCAACGGGACGTCAAATGTGGTCACTTAGTCATTCCAATCAGCGGAAAGTGTTTCTTGCTGGGGCAACGGGATTATGTTTAAATTTAGGAATTTGTAAAGCTTTTGTCAGAAAGTATCCAGACCAAGCGAAAAAATAAAGAGGTATGTGATATTTAAGCAGGCTTAAACTCCGGATTGAAGCCTTGGCCAAAAAGAAAAGGAAATCCAGACCAGCGCTGCAACCGTACCGGTGGTCAAAAAGGAAGCTGGTAACGGGCACGGGCCGGGGCCGGCCTGGGGAAACGAACGGGGGCATCCATTCACCCCTCGTGGGAGGCAATTACCGTGGTTATGGAGCGTGACCGATGCCGCGAGCGGTTAACGATGTTGTGGGTCCAGACGGGACGGGGAAGGTCGGAGACATGCCGTGTTCTGCTCCCCTATGAGTATGGACACAGCGGATCGTTTGTGGAGTGCGGGATGGAGCAGGCATTCCATTACTCCACACTAAACTGCGCTGTCACCCGGCTCGACGCCCAGAGTTCCAGAAGCGAATTCCATTCCACGCGCTCGGCGCTACCGGTGTTTGCCCGAATATTTAATCACCGGCGCGACGAGGGAGCACGTTCACCATAACTGCAGATGACGTATGACTATCCGGTCACGGTGGCTTACATATCGCCGCCACTGCGCACAGGTGCCGAGTCATACCTACCGTGTACCGGGTAACACACCGCAGCACCGTCCGCCCGCATCACAGCGGCACGGCGATGTTTGACGCGCGACCCGACACGATCCGACCTGCTCCTGGGCCGGCCCCCAGTCCCGACAACAGCCGCCGATTGGGGGACAACGGCCGCCGATCGGGAATGGCACGTGTAAACAGCGCCGCCGCAGCCGCCGCCGCCCTAATTTCGGCGTGCTGGCACCTCCCGCGCCGGTGACGTAATAATGATGTCACGCGGCGGCGGCAGACGCGGCGCGGCGGAGGCGTGAATCAGCACCCCGCCCGTATGTGCTGCCGCCGGCTAGGCAGCAGAGTAGGTACTCCGCAGCTAAGAACGGAGCCTCGCAGTCCTGTTCTCTGGTATAATGACGAGTACCTTATGACCCCCTCACCCCGAAACAGATTCTACTCGATAAAAGGAAGCTCTGGAACAGAACGGGCATACCTAGAATAGGTAGACGAAGCTGAGTGTTGTTATGCATATCAGCCCAGCAGAATGCACAGGAAACTGAGACGCCACTCCCAGGAAAGAAGGGCGTTTGACATTTTCAACCTTTTGATCACACAGGGCGGCACGACTGATGACTGCACGGCAATGTCAGCGTGCCATGGTCCGCCAGCGTCAGACAGCTTCAGCGTGCCATGGTCCGCCAGCGTCAGACAGCTTCAGAGGCGGCCCGGCGCCGCGGGCCGATTGAGTCTCATTGAGCTGCCGTTTGTCTTCGTGCTGCGGCAGAAGGCCGAACTGTCCGCGTCAGAACACCGTCACTTAGCCCCACTGCTGCGACACAGGAGAACCGCGGAGAGTCGCCCGAGAGGGCACACCTCAGTCGCCTCCCGGGAGGCACACCTCAGCCGCCTCCCGTGCTATTCTACGTCACCCGGCGCCGCTGTTCTGCGACACCTGGCGCCGCTGTTCTGCGTCACCCGGCGCCGCTGTTCTGCGTCACCCGGCGCCGCTGTTCTGCGACACTGGGCGCCGCTTTTCTGCGACACCTGGCGCCGCTGTTCTGCGACACCCGGCGCCGCTGTTTTGTGTCACCCGGCGCCGCTGTTCTGCGACACCTGGCGCCGCTGTTCTGCGACACCTGGCGCCGCTTTTCTGCGTCACCTAGCGCCGCCGACTCGAAGAGGCCGAGAGAAGCCGCCGCTCGTAAATCACGCTCACCGCTGGAACGATGAGTTATGGGATATGGAGTGTAATTTGCATCCCTTCCGGCAGCAGAAGAGCCATAACGGTCTGTATTAGGGCGCCTCGTCACCGAGAGGCCAATGTTTACCTGTGACAGTACAGGAATGAATGACTTGCCGGAGTGCTTCCTTATCTTGGAAGCATTCTTTTATCTCCCTCCCTGTCAGTGGGGATGCGACAAAGCGGTATGAAGCGTTTTACACTCCCGTCGCCGCTGCGACTCGTAAACAACAGGTGTGCAAGGCGTGTCGCGAACGCAGGGCTCCTCAGACGGCGATGCCGCCCTTCCCGTTGCTCTGTGCCGGGTGCAGGGGCTGCAGGGGTGACAAACAGCCGTGTTTATTATCTCACACCGAGCTCCTGTTAACAGCCAGACCCGGCCAGAAGCCAGACGGGTGGCCGACGAATCCTCTGTTATTGTTGTACCGAGCGCGGAGTGCCACTTTGTTAGAAGCTGGGTGGTTCAGAAAAGCTCCCTGCAGTTAGCACCCTTGTTGCGGGTAATAGGGGATTGTCGGGTGTGCTGGATGCTGGCGATGGGTGCAGTCTTTGAGGAGCGAGGCATGTCCGGAGATGCAGCAGAGATGTGGGCGACCAGCGAATACAAAACAGAAAGGTCAGGAGGCAAAACGTTCGTGGTGTATGCCAGGTAATCCACAGCCGCTCTCCAACGTGCTGCATGGCTCTAAAGCAATGCTGTAAATCGTTCAACATGATTGGGATTTTTATTACTTCGACCTCATAGCATTGAATAAGTGTTATGATATCTAACGCAAGTAACTGGCTCCATTCTAGACAGACCTGCAGTCTATTGGCATAGGTTATGCATGCCTCCGAATACACATAAAATGACTATTCTCATGGTCTCCGAATGCCCAGCGTGACTCTAAACTTCTGGTGGCCTGCTACGGTGAACTCGATCATTAATTAATTTGCCCACCAATCTTGGTGAACTTCATTAAAGCTCTGTTAAAATAAACGACCAACAGTTTCTACTTTGCAAAGGCTCTGAGGACCAGAAATGTCATCACCACCCGAACACGATGAATTGTAAATGGCCCATTCCAAAGATAAGTTCAGCTAGCCAAGCGCACTACCTGAGGACATATGAAGGGCTTTAAATAACAGCCTGTGAAAGCCCGTCAGGAATGCAGCGAATCACACTGGTCCAGTCATAACTCTTCAAAAGAACACGGCTTGTGAAATCGGGTTAAGTTGGGAGGAGGCATTTGAATCTCTCATACCGTCTGTATGCGGAGTGCGCACGGCAAATCAGTCCCATATCGGGACGATTCCGCCATAAAATCTGATGCTGCTTGTGCGCGCGTGAGGCCAGGCGTGGTCTGACCCGCTCCCATCACCCTCGGATCTTCACGCCGTCACACCGTCGACTGACCAGTGCCATGATTCGCACATTTTCCGCCAGTTTACCAAGAGTTCGACTCCTAAGGAGCCGGCCATTCTGACGCCCGGTGAGCCGGGTAGAGCATCCCATTACAGATCACCCCGCGCCGGCGGCGACTCATTCAGGCTCCCTCAGAGCCCGGCTGATAAATGTCTGTCGGAGAGAGCGGCGGAGGCTCGGGCTGGTGGCCACCGCCGACACCGCTCCGGCGCGGCAAGGACCTGACGGTGGAGCGGTTTATCGGAGGCGAGGCGACCCCTCCCCTTTTCAACCCCAGCCGGAAGTAAGTCACGTGCGAGGTTTCACGCCGCCTCAGTCAGGAGTTCAGGACGCCTGACATGACACGCGCCCACTGAGTGTCAAGTGATAAGGAGTGTGATAAGTGTGATAAGTGTGATAAGGTGATAGGTAGTGTGTTAAGTGTGATAAGGAGTACGCCAGCCTCAGGCGACGGCCTCAGAGAGTTATAATTAGCCTTAACGTCACTATTCAAACTACTGAAATGCCGAGAACCGAGTTAAAATATAATAATTACATCCGGGCTCGAGGCTCAACAAGACAGGATGGAAACAGTTGTGTGACCGGCTATTGGAGCTTAGCCGTTTGGGGATCACAAGATACCAGATAGGAGGAGAACCTAGGAGTCATGTAGGGTACAAGTCCTCACTGAGAACTCTCGAAACAAGCCACTCTTGAAACATGCATTGCTATCACACACTGAACCCCACATCACACGGCTACCGCCCCCGGGTGCGCAGTTGGCTGCGGCGTCACGTCGACGTCAAGGTTGAGCGCCCCGAACGCTCCCGACTCGTCTCGAAGTCAAGGCTGGGCGCCCCGAACGCTCCCGACTCGTCTCGAAGTCAAGGCTGAGCGCCCCAAACGCTCCCGACTCGTCTCGAAGTCAAGGCTGAGCGCCCCGAACGCTCCCGACTCGTCTCGGAGTCAGCCGGCCGGTTCATCGCCACCGCTATCTGATCGGCAAAACGTGTTTCGCTCGGAACTTTTCCGATTGGATAAATGGCATTACCACTCCAAGTAACTTGCAGCGTTTTCCTGTTCAGATTCCTGGGGTGATAATCATGTGGGACACATCAGAACGTGGGAAGCATATCAGTTGAGTCTCAGCATCCCTGACATTGAATGCCTCCAGCCAGCGGCGGGATTGTGCTTTTGCGTCTCCAGGAAGTTCAGCGACTGCAAGGTTCAATGTTGCACCGTCCGCACAGACTGTCCTGATACAATGTCAAGCCTCCGACTTTCATCAATTATTGTCCGAAACACCAAAGCTTATATCTGATCTACATTACTGCAAGCCAAGGAGCTGCGTCGTCTTCCATTTATGTTATTGCGGCTCCGTGTTGATAGAGTATTTGCAGGGACATCTGGTCACTAAAATTGAGAGGAAATTCTTCAGGGACGGGACACTTCAATGGTAAGTCAAAAGGACGGCGATTTGGTTTGCACCCTCTAATGCCGACAGTACTTTACTACATATTTGTTTTATGAGAACTGGAATTGGAACTGTTCATAAATTTAATTAATGTTAAGTTCATCTTCATGACAATCGATAACATTAATAATGTGCAACATCCTCAAAATAAATTGCGTTCAGGCTGTTTTGACAAATGTGATTTGTTTTCGAAACTCACGCCATGCCTGCATCCTATGATTTGTTATCAACTGATCGATAACCTAAACACATCATAAGTCAAAACTTTTGCCAAGAATGTGTCAGTTAAATTGCGGCTGTGACATCTGAAATTGAGGAAGCCATTAAACGCAACAACACCTATGGATCTGCAAGACTACTTCATCGTGATAACATAATGGCGAAACTTTCACAGCCCTGATAAAACATTTTATATGCCTGCTCCCAAACAACTGAGCGGCCTATCACCGGTTCATTGTTTACAGGCATCCTCCACAAGAGGTACAGCAAAAAGCTGTCGACGTACCAGAGGTACGCCACTTGACGATGTTCCACAGGTGTAACGTGTTTTGAGTAAACACCACCAAACATGTGCTGTCAACGACAGAAGTAGCAACGTTTGTGTCAAGAGACCGAATCTCATCTTGCCAGAGGCAATCAGCGGTTTGACGAATATCAACTGTTGATATGTCAGAAGTCAGAGTCGTTGTGTCAGACACCAGAGTCCGTGTGTCAGACATCGACAGTCAGTATGTCAGACACCGACAGTCTGTATGTCAGACGATAACTCAGTACTTGTGTCAGACAGACACCGACAGTAAAAAAGTATGTTAGTCGCCCACTGTCAGTATGCCAGTCACTATAAATATGTCAGTCGCACACTGTCAGTATATCGGACGTCGACGGTCAGTATGTCAGACGTCGTCAGTATGTCAGACGTCGACAGCGGAGGTGTCGGGCCGGCTGTCGGCAGGCGGGGAGAGATTCACGGTGGCACATCAATCTTCGCTGCACGTCCGCGCCCAGCAGCTCCGAGTAATTGCAGTCCATCTGGCATTAGCGCAGACCGACGGGGCCGCGGCGCCAAACAGGAACGGAGACGGCCGGAGACAGGCGGGCAGGCAGGCGGAGACAGGCGGGCAGGCAGGCGGAGACAGGCGGGCAGGCAGGCGGAGACAGGCGGGCAGGCAGGCGGAGACGGGCGGACAGGCAGGCGGAGACGGGCGGACAGGCAGGCGGAGACGGGCGGGCAGGCAGGCGGAGACAGGCGGGCAGGCAGACAGAGGCACGTAAGGGAAGGCGGAGCGGAGACAGGCGGAGACATGTGGAATCAGCTGGAGACGGGTACAAACAGACGGAACTAGGCGTGGCAGGCGGAGATAATGATGGCATGATGCCCGCGGAAAATACTTTAAGGAAGTTGGGACTTCCTGTTCCTTGAAAAACTTACCGCAGACTGGTATATCAAGAAGTGTCGCCTTGAGGTAAAGCGTGTAAAGTAAGTCAGTTGTGTTCCGTGAAACAATCACTGCCACTCCAGGGAGCAGGATTTTAATCCATTACTCCTTGTGAGCCGTGAGGCGGGCGGTTAGCTCACCTGACACACCTTAATGTATGGCCGACTGGCTGGCTCTCACCGGCCGGTCCTGAGACTCCAGCGCCGACTCAGTGCTGATGCCGCTCGTCATATATATTGTAGAGCGTCAAGCGAGGTGAGAGATGTGGGACCACGAAGGAGGGAGCAAAAAAGAGGCTCGTCTGACCGGGCTGCTGAGAAATAATTTGCATTTAGATTGCGCCGGTCTCGTACGGTGTAAATAATAGCAGACACTTTGTTAAATCATCCACCGTGTGATTTTTATTTCGGACAGGAAGACGGTAGCCACAGAAAAGATAAATGCGCGATATGTGTGCGAAATGACAATATGGTCAGATACGTTTTGTCTAATACTCTATCAAGCCTCGGTTACAGTGCCGGACGAAGTGTAATGTGCGCTCAATTCGCTGTCAGGATCTGAACGACCCATAAAACTAACTATCGTCGTTTGGTAGCAGCGATGCCCGTACGCGTTACCAAGCCACGTCTGCATAGTGGCATGCTAAGGGACCGCAACTTTAAGTCCGCCAATCTGACACACAAATCAAGGTAAGACAATCCAAGAAAATAGCCAAGACACTTATGGAGCCAATGGTAGTTCTGGCCAGGATCTTTCCTAACTCCTCCCAGCCGCGGCTGAGGGAACGCCGGCACGCCCTGCTTCCGAGTTTCCAGGTCACTGCAAGCACTTTGTGAGCACCTAACTTACCCTCCAATTAAGCATTTTCCGCTTACCGTTCGAACCTGTCAGCTCTTAACGTGTGAAGATGGGGCGCATAGGTTTTAATTTGTAGCGTGTCTCACCACAGAAAGTAGAGTTGCTGAGAGGGAGCGCATATGTTTCAATTTGTAGCGTGTCTCACCACAGAAAGTAGAGTTGCTGAGAGGGAGCGCATATATAGTTTTTTTTTGTAGCGTGTCTCACCACAGAAAGTAGAGTTGCTGAGGGATAAACCACGGCACCAGTCTTGAATTAATTGCATAAGCCTGCGGTTCAACTGATTGCCAGTCTTCCACAGATGATGCAGTATTCACAGAGCAGGGACGCTGTCGCTAACGATAACGATATCATTGACGTCGAGCTTCAGTGCACTGGGTTCTTTTCACGTTCCTGGTTCTTTACACGTTCTTGGAAGCACCTCGTGCCTTTTCAAGAAGCGGCACATCAAGGGCAGACTGGGTCGGCTACTCGAACTGAGAGGAAACTGAAGCACCAGTGTACAAGCTTACAACTTCAATCACAAACATTAGTATCCCAGTGTAAAATCCATCACCGAAAATTTCCAGATTACGACACAACTTCAAGCTAAGTTCCCAGAAACTGCAGCCATATAGCTTCTCATGTCTCGCTGTCAACACCAGCGGCACTGGTGAAGCCGACTGAGGACCCACTAGCCACGACCCACTAGACTATTAGTACCTCGAACTCGAACTCGAACTCGAACTCGAACTTTCTACGTCGAAGCTCAGAGGTTCATCTCCATTGCTCTGTGTTGGCTTTTCGCGCGGAGCCGGCGAGCTGCAAGCTATACATACAGCAGCTCTTCATCCGCCACTTCCGCCGCCGGCGCCGCCATTTCTGCTAATATTTCACCGCGACCAGCGAGCCACGCGTCCTGAATGTCACACGGAAATCCCGAGATCGGCATCCTACTCTCCATAAAGCGGGCAGAGCTCGGCCATTCCACTGAGGTCGCTCCGCTCGCCTCCGCTACCGCTGCCGCCGCCGCCGACGCGACGGGAGCAACGACGACGTTACGGCGTGTCACGTGACATGACGTCACAGCGTGGTCGGCGGGTCGGGCGGCAGAAGTAAATCGACCACGTCGGCGACGGTGACAGCTCTCTCCGTCGTGAGATAGCCGGCAGATTTGGCAGCGAAACGCCGCCGATTTTACGACGCCACACCAGCGCCGCACCATGATTGAAGTCCCCTGGATCTGACGTGAGAAGAGGCATCATTCAAGGTCTATCGGATGGACGATATCATAAACGATATGGGAGTTGAAAGGCTATAGACTACAACATATCATTTATCTGAGAAACGGCCTAAGGCGCCTCATTTCAAATAGCCATTTGAAGAGGATGTATACAGGTAGCAGCCTGGACAAAGTGGAGGGGGCGGAATCCACACGCCTCGCTGAACCAACTCACACACGGGGTCCGCATTCCAATCGCCCCTCGCCCAGCCATCGTTCGACAAAGCGCGATCCTTCAGAGCCTTTCAGGGCACCACTCCCGCCGACAGGTCTACGGCTCCTGGTTTCTGCGCGCAACAAACAGCCACCATGCCGACCCGGGACTCTCCCCACGTGACAGCGGCCGCCCTATCCGATGAGTATCCGATGGTGGCGGTGCCTCTCGGCAACGCGGTGGCGGCGGCAGCGGGGGGGGGGGG
>JARFNZ010120071.1:0-12424 GCA_031763405.1 Balanus nubilus | reverse complement strand
TTTAAGTTATTTTCATGATATATTTATGTTTTGAATCTGGGACGAGGATTCCTATGAGACGTTACTTCTGGTTTATTTTGTCCTTATATCCTAGTAGAGATATCATGACATTGTCGGACATGGCGGGCGCTTGATAGCCTCTATGTGCTGAAGCGCCCCGGAAAAACCCCAACACACACGAACCCCCCAAAACCCCAACACACACGAACGTGGCGACTCAAACCCCTTTGCCCTATGATTACTGTTTTCCCTCGTGCTCCCGGATCCACTGACCCCCCCCCCCCCCCCCCGCACAGAGTCCCACACCCAGGTGGAGCGGCTGGTGCGGCTGGCCTCTGAGCACGACGTGGCGTTGATCCCGTACGGAGGCGGCACCTCGGTCACCTGCGCGCTGCTCCGCCCGGCGGACGAGCGGCGCACTGTAGCTTCCGTCGACACGTCACAGATGGCGCGCGTGCTGTCCGTCTGCCCGGCCAACCTGACGGCCCGCTGCGAGGCCGGCATCATCGGCCAGGACCTGGAGAGGGCGCTGCAGGCGCAGGGCTACACCTGCGGACACGAGCCGGACTCGTACGAGTTTTCCAGGTGTGTGGAACGCTCGTTGCGTTTAGCCTAAGGCTAGGACACAAAGATGGGGAAGTCAATCCACTCAAAGCTTGTTTGTTTGATGATTATAATTTTAGATCGCGACGACTGTAAATGTCAATTTGCGCACATATCTACTAAAAGCAGTGACATATGTAATGGAGGCCAGTTGAGACATCGTGGAACCTAAGCTGTCTCTGTTATGCAGCTATGACTACTTCAGTACATTCATCGGTCATGTGAGAAACGTCAGTGGGCAGTGATAACTGATACATATTTTGTACATATTTGTACATATTTGTACATTTGTTCATACCGTTGAAAAGTCTGTTTTTTTCTGCTGTCTAACCGTTCGCTCGCTCTCCGTCAGCCTGGGCGGATGGGTGGCGACGCGCGCCTCCGGCATGAAGAAGAACATGTACGGCAACATCGAGGACCTGGTGGTGCACGTGCGGCTGGTGACGCCGCGCGGGGTGCTGGAGCGGGGCAACGAGGCGCCGCGGCTCTCTGCCGGGCCGGACCTGCACCAGGTCGTGCTTGGATCCGAGGGTCAGTCAGCTGCTGCCGTGACGTCACATGTGTGACAGTCAGGATTGTGAAAAGCCGGACTGCTGACAATAATGATTTCATAAATGCTCAGTTTTGAGTAAAAGGCAGCTCATGTTTTGCCATGTCATTGTGTGATCGCGATTGCCAGCAATCACTGCTTCATGAATGCTTTGGTAGTAACGGAGGAGGCAGTTTAACAGTCAGGCTATAGCACCGTCCTGTAAAATATCATTCATCGCCCGTGTAGCACCGCAGGCCTCCGCCGGACACCGCGGGATCCGAGTCTTATTCCGTCAGTCAGTGCCTCCGTCTCACCGTCGTTACGTCAGTCCCTCCGTCTCACCGTCGTTACGTCAGTCAGGTCCTCTGTCTCACCGTCGTTACGTCAGTCAGTGCCTCCGTCTCACCGTCGTTACGTCAGTCAGTGCCTCCGTCTCACCGTCGTTACGTCAGTCAGGTCCTCCGTCTCACCGTCGTTACGTCAGTCAGCTCCTCCGTCTCACCGTCTCACTCTGTGCCGCGGCAGGCACGCTGGGCATCATCACTGAGGTAACGCTGAAGGTGAGGCCGGTGCCCCCGGTGCGGCGGCACGGCGGCCTTATGTTCCCAGACTTCGTCAGTGGAGTCCGCTTCATGAGGGAGGTGGCCGCCCAGAGACAACAGCCGGCCAGCATCAGACTCATGGACAACGAACAGTTCAAGTTCGGTGAGTTCGAACAGTTCGAGTTTGGTCGGTCTGACGTTTTGAAAGGATTGTGGTTTGCAGTGTAAGTGATGCTTAAATCGATTGGAAATGGAAAGGTATGCAGACTGGTGAAAACGGAATCGGTTGTTCAAAAGTTGGCTTGCATAGCATGATTGGCTTTTGCCTGTCTTGCTCAGTAGGTCACTGCATTGCCATCTTGGGAGCCTGATACGTCTGTATTCAGAATAGTTGAGCAGCTGAGAGCTGTTGATATAAACCGAAGCCCCATAACGATATAAACTGAGATTGTCTGAGATTGCTGTCTCTGACCACTACGGCTCTGGCTCTGACTCTGATTCTGACTCTGACTCTGGCTCTGACTCTGGCTCTCACAGGTCAGGCGCTGAAGACCCCGTCGGGATCGTTCGGCTGGATCAAGAGCGGCCTGCAGGAGGCCTACATCACCCGTTGGAAGGGATTCGACCTCAGCAAGGTCTGCATCGTCACCCTGATGTTCGAAGGTGAGGTCCAACTCACTCACTACGTATATTCGACATTGATCATGTCCCGTGCTTCGGGATGTCATGAGAGTAGACAACCATTTTGATTTGATTGATTTGACGACCATTTGATTTGATTGGTCTTGTCGAGTTGAGTATAAAAGAAGATAATTTAATTATATAATTTTAATTAGATTTTTTGATTTTTAATATTTAATTGATAATTAGATTAATAATTTTTTATGCGTCACCACTGAACACACTACTCTTTTGAAGTTGTTCAAAACAAGGTCATCAAAGTCAAAAGCATCGAATACCACTGACGACTGCCTTCTTTGCGTCCTCCGTAATAAGACAGATACCCAGCGTGTAACAACCACAGGTGCTGGGTGATGTGACGTGACCCTGCGATACCCCCTCCCCGGCGCAGGCACGGAACAGGAGGTGAAGGAGCACGAGGCCCGTGTTCTGACGATGGCGTCATCCCACGGCGGCTTCTCCATCGGCGAGGAGAACGGCAAGCGGGGCTACATGCTCACCTTCGTCATCGCCTACATCAGGGTGAGCCACACCCGTCTGTAGCTAGTTATGTACGATATGTGGAGTTTCGTGGGTGAGCATACGTCCCCGCAAAATACTGCTTCAAAAGGACACTGCTCCCAAATTGCTTGACATCTCGTTTTCTTTTATTTTTGTTCACATATTCAGCTGATGCTGTTCCCTGTTTACCCCCCTCTGTGACGTCACCTGTTCGCTCTGTGCCGGCAGGACCTTGGCTTCGAGTTCCAGATGCTGTCCGAGTCGTTTGAGACGTCGATGCCGTGGGACCGGTGTCTGATCGTGTGTGACAGCGTCAAACGAAGGGTACGACAGGAGTGCTCAGGTTAGTTTCTGGTCAAACGGAGGGTACGCCAGGAGTGCTCAGGTTAGTTTCTGGTCAAGCGGAAGGTACGCCAGGAGTGCTCAGGTTAGTTTGTGGTCAAACGGAGGGTACGCCAGGTGCACTCAGGTTAGTTTGTGGTCAAACGGAGGGTACGCCAGGTGCACTCAGGTTAGTTTCTGGTCAAACGGAGGGTACGCCAGGGGTGCTCAGGTTAGTTTCTGGTCAAACGGAGGGTTCCCCGAAGTGCTCGTTAGTTCCTGTTCTACCCCCTAGACATGTGCTCAGATCCCAAACACCTCAAACTTGGAATCCTGATAAACTTCGCGCCGCGAAGCGCGCTGGCCCACTTGTGTTATTATATTTTTACCGTGCTGTCATGCAGACACAGTTCCTTTATACCACGAAGAACATCACGGAGTATACATAATTTCCTCTGTTTCTCCGCAGACCGCGGCGTGCCGGACGTGTTCATCACGTGCCGGGTGACGCAGACGTACGACGCCGGCGCCGTCGTCTACTTCTACTTCGCCTTCTGCTTCAAGAACGTGCCAGATCCCGTGCAGGTGTATGAGGATGTCGAGGTGGGTTTGCGGCGAGCCCAGAGCCCCGTTACGCTGGAGATGCTCTGGAACGAGGTGTTGGTGTGGGACGGATAGAGGGTTAGCGTTAGTTGTGATGGACCTAGACTAGTGCTGGAGTGGGTTAGGTGTTATTTGTGGGACAACAAACTGTTGTGTACGGGGCTACAAGTGGTTTCGCTGTTGCGGTCCCGTTAACCACCTTGGCCCGTCCAGACCTCACCTATCTTGGGTTTGATTTGCCTGACTTTGCTCGGACCCAATATGATTCGCCCTGACCCCGGTCTGACCCGATCCGCCCCCGGTCTCACCCGATCTGACCCGGTCTGACCCGATCCGCCCCCGGTCTGACCCGATCTGACCTGGTCCGCCCCCGGTCTGACCTGGTCCGCCCCCGGTCTGACCCGATCTGACCTGGTCCGCCCCCGGTCTGACCCGATCTGACCTGGTCCGCCCCCGGTCTGACCCGGTCTGACCCTCCCTCTCCCGGTCCCCAGGCGGCCGCCCGGGACGAAATCGTACGCTGCGGCGGCTCCATCTCCCACCACCACGGGGTTGGCAAGATCCGGCAGCGCTGGATGCAGCAGACCGTCAGCGCACCAGGTGAGAACGCGGCGAGTCCTGCCGGGTTCAGTCGGCTGGCTCAGATGCGAGCGCCAGCCACGGCTACTTGTAGCGGGTCATCATGGTTGTGACGTGTGTGTGCGCTGTATTGTAGTCGTGTTGCCTTGGATGGTATTTCTGAATTTTGCGCACCTTAGCATCCTTCACGATTTCGCATTGTTCGTCCGATTGCTTTTTCTCCAAAGATTCCCTAGTACGTTCCCTCTCGGTCTGAATACAATGGTAGTCTCCATTCCCTAACAGCAGCTCTTCTCTCTCCCCCAGGTCTGGGTGTTCTGCGGGCGACCAAGCAGTACCTGGACCCGGCCAACGTGTTCGCGTGCGGCAACCTGTACGGACAGCTGCCGGAGCAGCCGGCCGCCAAGCTGTGACCCCTCATCAGGGTCACATAGGCCGTCGGTCGGGAACCGGCCAGACTACTGGACACGTGTTGGGGCGGCTAGAAACTGGGGATATGACACACGCACCAGCGGGTCGGTGGTGTCAGCGTTCGTACGCGCGTGCAGTTTATTTTGTTTTTATTCGTGTTGATTTACGACGCAGCGGCAGGGTTATGTCTGTTATCTGCTGTCCTTTCTTATTCCACTGGTCTGAGCTATGCTGATCTACTCTTGCACTTTCTCTGCCGGTCATTTTCTGCTGCTCTAGGTGTGCGCTGTGGGGCGCCAGTGGCAGCCGACCACGCCGTCCGTCTTCGCTGGCAGTTGGGGACTCTCGCTTCTTTCCTGCAGTAGAAGCGAGAGTCACCGACTCTAGCAGTTGCAGTGTTTGAAGCCTTTTCTCACTGGGATCTGACCTTCCAGTCGTGACCTTCATTCTTTTTGGCTCCCCCTAGTCATTTGACCTCATTGTCAACTGGGCATAATTTTGCGTTGCGTTGTATGTACGCTAGTTGGCTGGTGATGTGTCGCGTTAAGCATGCTCGCTAGTCAATAACCCACCCATCCGATAGTTTTTTTTTCCGCAGTCACCCGTAGTCAACCGCATTGTCAGTTGTTTCATTTTCACTTAAAGCGATTCAGCTGTCCAAATGACAGATCGACTTCCACATTCAGCATAATACCGAGTACCTGGGCTCGTACCTACAACATAAATGACAGGTCAGTTTCGCGGCGTCACATTACAAATCGGGTGCCGCCCGGTCCTCCTCTCGTCTTGTGCTTGGATCCCTTTGATTCTACCATACTTCGATCTATTGGCCCGATACCTCGGCGGCTACGACCTGGTGTGGAACACGGTGCTGGTGTCAGTCATTACGGAAGTAGGGACGTTCGTTTTTTCGGAGTTTTAGGAGATCATTTTTCGGCCCTCGGGTCGCTGCCATTTTTTGCACACGTCCTACTCGTCGCATCTGCGGTTTGATCCCGCTGGCTCGGGTACCCGATTCTAACCAGTTGAACGCCATGTTTATTGCTACCCTGTTGTTTCTACTACTGCATTGGTTGGTCGATTCCAGTTCTAAGGGGGTGACGCAAGCCGAATTTAGTCACTTGATCTTTATAATCAAAACTATTGTGGCTGGATCCATTACTCATTGTGATCAATGTTTGTGATTATTCTATAATTAGTCATGTTTTGCTTGTTCAATGTAACATTGTACTGAACTTATGTTCGATGCCATAATTTATGCTTGTCCGAGGTGTCTTTCTCTCGCATATTCTCTTGCTTAGTGCAATCGGCGCTCTCAGTTTTTAGCGCTCATGCAGTTACTAAATTAAGTTACTTCACTTCTTTTATGCAGCGTTTAGTCAGCTATTAGACCTCCGGTGGTGGTCTCCTTCTCTAAGTGTTGTCCGTGCTCTTCTGACTGTGTATGTCGAACGAGCGGTGGGTCGTCGGCAATACACCTCTATTTGACGAACCATCCGCGCGGGCTGCCTGGGGCCATCACTGCATCATTTGTGAACGATAGATGTCGCCGTGACTTCGGAACCACTAGTCCTGGTTTTTTATGTGGGGAAGTGCGGTTGGCAGGCACGGAGGCGACCAGCCGGGGTTGGAGGGGGTGTTGATATGTTAGAACTGTCATTTCGGAGTCAATACATGGAGACATGTCGTCGAAATGTTTGATCGTCCATTGCCGGTGGTGGACAGACCGCGGCGATTGGTGGTGGTCGTTGGTCTTGCGTCGTAGGCCACTCCGCTGAAGTGGTGGGTCTCCGGGGTCACTCACGTTGACCAAGCGGGGTAACTGAATGACTAGATTGGCCCGACTTGAGCCCAGCCAACACCCATGAATTCAGAGCCCAATGCGGCCTGCCGACGGAGGCACGTTCAGCCCGAGATGGACGGTCGATGTGATTGGAGTGCCGCTGGATGAAGTGCTGTCATCTACACACATCCCAGGTCATATATAAATAATCGAAACAAAGGAGCTTTGAGGTGACCATCAGCAGCCTGAAGCTCTCTGGATCGTGTACAGCTGCCATTCACCACCAAAAACATTGCTTGCCGCAGTGCAGATCGCCTGGCGTGCCCCAATATAGGTAAATGATCAGTGTCCGATTTCATCTTTCACATCATTTCGGCTTTTCAAGCCACGATCAAAGAAGAGGAACATTTTCATCTTGCATTTGATTTCACGCCATCTCGCAGTCCTGTGACCTGCGAGTTCGACATTTTACAATCACCACGCGATGTTCTCATCGCACATCATTCCCATCTCCCCCCATCCTCTCTCCTCCCTCGCGGGCACCAAACGCACCCTATTGCCCGTCCCTTCCCAGCGCTCTCTCTGCCGACAGCAAACCATCCATTCCCTACCAAATCCCACCTACACACATCTCATCAACCAACATCATCTCATCTTTCAACATCGCCTCACTCAACACCACCCCATCTCTCACATCACACCATCCCGACGTCACAGCACATCATCTCGGATCACCACCCCGAACATATCCTTGATGAGCCTGCCCCTGCCGGCTGGCGGCACCTCCTGGCGCGGCGGCGCCGCCAGCGGGCCGCCGCCCTCCTGGTACAGGTAGGGCAGCCGCAGCAGCCAGTACGCCGCTGGGCTGAGCTCCAGCGTGCCGCGCTCGCCGCCGGGCACGAACACGGCGCCCCCCGGCGGCTGCGGCTGCACCCGCGGGTCCAGGGTCACCCGGACGGACGACTTGGGTGTCACCACGTGCACCCGCATCAACTGACTGACGAACGGCTTCAGCTTCTTGCTGGGGACGGCAGGAGGGGCAACGGTCAGGGCGTGCAAGGCGAGGGTCGGTCGAAGGCGGAACGAGTCAGTCGAGACAGCCAGCGCGGCGGTCAGTTCTCGGAAGTCGGAACTTCATTCAAATAGCACAGTACAGCGTCATCCAAGACATTTGTATGCCAACGATGGTGGATACATTAATTGAGGGAACATGTTCACACGATGTAGTACCGCACGCTCTTCCAGGAATTTCAGCCCAGAAACAAACAAGGATAAGCAAATTCAAACAGCAGTGTGCATAGAAACTGTGGTAACTGTTGTTACTATATTGATATATGCATTATGGGAACGCTTGCGTGCGAGGTTGTATCTTTGCGTTCACCTAGTGAAAGTAAGCGTGAGCGATAGTTGCAGGTCTGACAGGGACATTTGATCTATTTTTTTTTAGTTTTCGGGCGCCCGAACTGCGTAGTTATCGGCGCCCACCAAGAACATTGAAGTAGAGCGGCATGTCGCCGTGTTGGGGGGTATCTCACCTGCAGGGGCAGTTGAAGTATAGCGGCATGTCGCCGTGTTGGGGGATATCTCACCTGCAGGGGCAGTTGAAGTAGAGCGGCATGTCGCCGTGTTGGGGGATATCTCACCTGCAGGGGCAGTTGAAGTAGAGCGGCATGTCGCTGTTGGCCACCGTGGCCGCCCCGTCCTTCACCTGGGCGGCCATCGAGGCCTTCATCACTCGATCGGGCCCCGACAGCATAAGCCGGTGGCCGCGCGGACACTCGTACTCGAACCCGATGAAGATCTTGGCGTAGATGTCGTACGTCTCTGCAGACGGCAGGGACGAGTCACAACGTGACGCAGATATACGGACAGGGACAAAATGCTGGTGGTGAGTCGATGTGGCGAAGCCGAGAACAGTCGCGACGAAGATAATGAGCAATGAGCATGCGTTGCAGTGTTTTAGACAGCGTGTTTTACAATCTAAGCTAGAGTTAATTTGCCCCGGTTTTAAAAAGCGGGAACCAGTCAGCATCACCACCATCAGAATCGAACGGAGTCACATGGTGTGTCTGGCGGTGCTCCCCATTATGAAGAGTACCGGTGCGTTCGGACGTATGTACCTTTCTTTTTGATGTAGCCTTTTCTGGTGTCCAGCTTCTCCGTCTTCATCCGAAGTTCCCACGGCAACAGGTAGTTGGAGCCCTGCAATATCGCACAGAACTGTTGGTGCCAGGCGTTCAACGAACTTTGTGAAGCCATATATACTATAAAGCCGTCCGGGCCATAACCCTTGGTAGTGGGGAGTGGGTACTCGCCGATTTAACGGCACATTAAGCCAAGTCTGAAGCGTGAATGCCCATTTTGGTACACAAATTGACAACCCGTCTCTTTTAGGCATGCGAGACAAAAAAAGACGCGACACGCGCCGACTAACACACGGCGGAAACCTTTAAAGGGAGATAATGACCTTTTCCCAGGAAAATGACCTTTCGGCCTTTTCTGAACAGAGTCCACCTCGCTCCGCTCTGCTGCCGTACGGGCTGACCGCCTCACCTGCAGAAATCCCTGTTAACCGACTGCCGTACGGGCTGACCGCCTCACCTGCAGAAATTCCTGCTAACCGACTGTCGTACGGGCTGGCCGCCTCACCTGCAGAAATCCCTGCTAACCGACTGTCGTACGGGCTGACCGCCTCACCTGCAGAAATCCCTGCAGTCCGGCGGCGTGTGAGTAGAGGGACGACTGTCCGAGGCAGACGAGGCTGAAGCTGGGGAACTCCGGCAGCAGGTGGCGAGGACTGGTGGTCGTCACCAGACCGTCCAGGTACTCCTCCGTCGACGGCAGCACCTCCGGCGGCTGGCGGCTCTCTGGCAGTCAGACAGCGGGGCGATAATTAGTCATAAGTACGTACATTGACTCTTGTAAAGTCTAGGACGGCTTTGAAAGGACGACAAGCGAAAGGAAATCGAGTTATATGTACCTCTGACAACTTTTACTGTCTGTGCAGCTGTGCTACCCTGTTTGACTGTGACTGAAACAGCCGTTGATGGGGCCTCCGCCCCTCTCTGGTGCCCCTCACCCCGAGGGACGCAGCGGTCTGTATGTACAGCTGTTTGTGTGTACTGTTTGTGTGTGTCTGTGGGCTACCTTACCCTGTTTGACTGTGACAGAGATGTCTGAGGGGCTGCTGGTGGGACCTCCGCTCCTCTCGGGTTCCTCGGCTTCACCCTGACCTGAAACGGAATACACAGTTAGTTCACAGATGCGGAGCGTGGTAAATTACACACAATCCCATACAGTGAGGCGTTGGACATTGATATCATAGGAAATAACTGCCGAGAACCAGACGAGGTCGACCTAACCGTGACGTAGTCGTACAAGCTGGCGGAACAGCACCGTTGTCACAAGGTTTTGCAGAAAAAATACGAGGTCTACGAGACTCTGAAGATATCAGAGAATGAAGGAATTTGACCTTACTTCACTCTTCCCAAGGATTGATTCGGTGAATCAACAGTGATATTGGTACTATGGCTTTTTGACGCAAACGAAAATAAGGGCTTAACTAATCCGTTCTCTTAACATACTGCTATCATGAAGAGTTCAATCACGAATATTACCATGGGTCCACCTACAGCGACTGAACAACGTATATCACTCCTGCAGACCTGTGGCGATTTCATCAGGCAAAATAAGCTGGGCGCGATATACGTGGGTCCCAAAATGGACAGAGTTGGGTTCCCATTTCTCTCCCATCTCAGCTCTACAGAAATCATGGGTCCCATTCAACCCCTCGGAATTCGTAATATTCGGCAGGGTTTCACAAGGAGCCGCCATTCAACCATTCCCACCTCAAATATGTTTTCAAGGCATAGAATCGGGATATCTCTAATATTTATACTAGAATCCATAATTATATAACCTTAGTTATGTTTGATTATTTTAAATGTGGAGATAATGAACTGGAACATCCTGACTTCCTTGAGTGACATACCCATACCAAGCTGATGAAGCTCACAGTAGTGATCTGAAGCTTCCGCTACAAAACTGTTCAACTGTCGAAGACAAGATTTGTGTTCATACTTCTCAGCCTTTGAGTCTGAGTAATACGCAGAAGCTTACGTGTATATTTGCTTGCTCCAATGTACCAGGAAATTGTTAAGTCATCATACAATAGCAAACACAATATGTGATCCTACCGGATCTACAATGTCGTAAGATAACATATCTGCTTAAAAAAAAAATGAATGACCGCGTGATCATGTGGGAGCAAAGATTTGTTGCCACATTTCATCACGAGATGCACTAGGAACAAGGTCCGTTCTTGCATTTTTCGTTAAATCTGTTGGAATTCAGTACATATCAACGAGTATTATCGACCGATTATCTTGGAATAAGAATCCATGCCTGGGATTGATGATCGACCACTTATGTTTATGAAATGCACTTAACATAGCGATTTAGTCGTGAGGCCATTTTCCGAAGGCTTTTGCCATTGGCGTTCCAGGGAACTTTGTGTCACATAGCATGACTTATGGATCAGACGACACTGTATCCACTAGGCACCAGATAGTCCAGCTACAGAGTTCTGAACTTCGGTATTTGTCGGTTGGTTCGTGTCCTCTCCGTTGTGCTTACGTACTGAGGCCGCACCGAGGCCGTGCACGCGCTTCATACCAAGGCCGTGTCAGAGGCCGTACCTGAGGCCGTACTGAGGCGGTGTTCCCGCCGGTTCACGAACTGAGGCCGTGCCTAAGGCCGTACTGAGGCCGTGTCTAAGGCCGTACTGAGGCCGTGCTTAAGGCCGTACTGAGGCCGTTCCTAAGGCCGTACTGAGGCCGTTTACGTACTGAGGCCGAGTCCAAACGTGGGTGATATGCTGCCGTTCTCCATCTCCGGGGCCGTCCCCTCCGGCACGTCTGACCGGCCGGCCGCCGCCGCCACCACCGCCGCCCTGAAGAGGTCAGGTCAGGTCAGGTCAAGTCAGGACAGGTGACCGGCCGGCCGCCGCCACCACCGCCGCCCTGCAGAGGTCAGGTCAGGTCAGGTCAAGTCAGGACAGGTGACCGGCCGGCCGCCGCCACCACCACCGCCGCCCTGCAGAGGTCAGGTCAGGTCGGGTCACCTGACCGACAGGCCGCCGCCACCACCACCGCCCTGCAGAGGTCAGATCAGGTCAGGTCAGGTCAGCTGACCGACAGGCCGCCACCAACGCCGCCCTGTAGAGGTCAGGTCAGGTCGGGTCAGCTGACCGGCCTTCGGCGGGCGGAGATCTCCACAGCTGCCCAGTCGAAGTGACAAATGATCGCCGCCGCTACACCCAAACCACGCATGAGAACGTCCACAGTCTGACCGAGACAGTGACAGCAAACATGCCGCGTACGTATGTCGTAGATAATCCAGATCAGCCGCTGCAGGCTGCAACGGTATCCACGCTCAGGACATACTTAGTTATGACTTACGAACAGGAGCTCGATATCTGCAACATTTTCCTCTTTCATGTCCACTTTCAGCGGCTGCAATGTCGCATGTCGCACGCAGGCAGGCAGACAGAAATGTAACGCTTTCTCAGTGAACACTGCTGTCGGAATATACAGGGTGTTTCAAAACAACTGCAATTTGTAATTTGCCCATAACGAGGAGAGATAATTAACAAAACTAGGAAAACAGCCTGTGCCTGAATAGAGGATTTCGAGACAAATTTGAAAATATACATTTTGTTTCACCTATCTTGTGTTTTTCGCAACGAAAAGGTTTTTCAAACATAAGGTATGAAAAAATAATTTTTTCATGGAGCGAATTATATTCCGAGAGTTGTTCATCACCAACTTTAAGAGGTTGCCAGGTTACCCAAAACAAATTTGATAACGT
>JARFNZ010120050.1:0-12429 GCA_031763405.1 Balanus nubilus | reverse complement strand
AATTTCGTTATTCTAGCTCTTATTGGGGCCGGGATCGTAGGTGGCAGTTTATGCCCCCCCCCCCCCTCCAGGCCGCAGAATTCCGAGACCCTCTCCACAGCGTGAGTTAACAAAAAATCCAAAGCTGTCTTTGGGTACTGGGTAGCCACTAGCCAGTCTGCAAAATGTGGCAGGTTTTGACACGATTTCATCATGGCATGATTTCCTAAATTGGACAAAATTGGGCCAGAATTGATTTTTTTTTTGCAACTTTGGAGAGTTTGGGGCAGAAGTCATCATTGGGGTTCATGTCAATCTGGGGCAGGTTGAAAAATCGGAAATGAATCTGGCTGAACCACCAAAGCATAAACAACAAAATGAATGATAGCAGGACCACATAATAAGCTAAAGGCACCATTTTTGTCTAAATGCAGCATTATTGTAATTAAGTATCTTTGACTGATCCCAGTTGTTTGACCTATGACTAATGACATCCATGCAGAGTCTTTTATCGCCATACCAATGTTAGAAATTGCAATTTTCGAAGACTTAAGGACAAACTTCTGTATTTAGGTACCTGGCATCCAATTGACCACAATTTGAATCGAGAGCCAAAATCAGAATCCATGAAGTTTTGAAGGTTAACAGCAAGGATGTTAATCCATCTATATGATTACGCAGAGCATAGGTATTTAAACTCATATCATTGTCTTGAAAGAATCAGGTGTTGTGCATAAGGTTAAACATCTTGAGATTTTACATTATCACTAAGTGTAAGAGAAGTAAATTTCCAAAAATTGGTGATCTTTATTATTAATTATAATTTCTGCCTCCTCACTCATATCAGTACTAAATATGTTAATAACTCGGAAACGGCGGCAGCTGGATGGGCAAAATTTTGCACACTGCTCCGCTGAGTCACGAAGGTGGGAAAAATTGTTCCGAATGTTCTGCGTAATCATACAGTTGGACCATCATCCTTGCTATTAACCTTCAAGACTTCATGGATTCTGATTTTGGATCTCAATTCAAATTGTGGTCAATTGGATGTCAGGTAAATGCTGAAGTTTGTCCTAGTCTTTGAAAATTGCAAGTTCTAACATTGGTAAGGTGATAAGACTATGTGCATATATGTCATTAGTCCAAGGTTAAACGACTGGGATCAGTCAAAGATACTTGATTACAATCATTCAGCATTTATACAAAAATGGTGACTTTAGCTTATTCTGTGTTCCTGCTATTCGATCAAACGGAACAGTTGTCCAGTGATAAGAAGTTGGCTGCAATTCCGCTTCAAATTTTGTAAGATTTTAGCGACCCTAACCCCGACACCGACTCCGGCCGAAGCTGTCGACTCCGTCTTCGACTGACCGCAATTCAGACTCTGACTCCGATTCCGCAGTCATGCATTTGATATGTCCGTGGCCGAATGCCTACGATGAATGATTTCAGCAAGTTCCTGATTTAGCACCTACTTTGGCTTCGAATGGTCCTTCACAGGGCCGCAGGTACAAGAGCCATTAAGATAAAATCAATTCGAAAAATGAAAAAATTTAATCTGACCAATTTCATCCAGCCTATGCACCTATGTCATTGGTTATGTTTATGGTGCAGAATCAGTCATTTGATGTCAAAGCAGACTGGTTATTGATTCAACCTTTACAGTATGATTCAATCAAGGACTCATCTGGGATCTGAAATTACTGAATTACCGATCGATTTAATTTTGTTGTGAGGTTCGATCCTTCTTTGCTTCAAAAACTAAACTTGTATCGATTCATTTTTTTATAAAAATCAAAGAAGGATGTTGGAAGTTTGCATTGGGGCTGCAGGCATTTTGTTTCCACCAATCAAGGTATCCCATTGCATTAGTAAGAATCAGTACATCATTAAATTAATTCAGCCTTGATTCACATTCATTCATTCATGATGCACTCACTCAACATTTGGCATATAATTCAGGTGTAGGTATTTGACCACTTTTAAATAGGTGGGATAGTCTACGAAAAAAAGGTACGAAAATAAGCCTAGCAAATATCAGAGCATGTGGAAAAACCTAAAATGGACAAAATAAGACAAAAAAACACTGCGATGGCACAAAATTATTTGCTGTAAAAACATACAAGAAAATACAGAAAACGTTTTTTTTTTTGGGGGGGGGGGGTTGTGGACCAAGCACCAAATCCTCTTGGGACCAAGGTGCTACTTCAATTTGGAACTCCCACGCTGTTCCAAGGGTTTGTATATGGGGAGCCAAGACAAGTTTCTCAGAGGCCCCGTCCGGGTATTAAACCCTGAATCCCTGGCAAAGAAAGCAAGAGACTTGCCCCTGCGCCAGATCGCTCCCCAAGAAAACATGGAAAATGAGCACAAACCCAAGGCCCTCTAGTCAAACAAGCCAAGGCTATCTGTATTTGACACAGACCTATCTAAACCTCACAAACCAAGGCCACTGGCGACTATTTTGGCGCAGCTGCGTCAGAACTGCCTCCCGGGTTCCTCAACTAAAACACTGCTGTTTCCTTCCAGCTCAATTTTCGTCCTGCTGGAAACAATGCAACATAGGTACTTGCATGAAAAGTGCTAAATTTATATTTACCTTGTATTTGACACAGACTGGTTTGGTTCCATTCTGACTGGATCGATTGGACTGAATAAAACGAAATTCTGTGAGCAAAAAATAATTGATTCCCTGCAGGATCTGTTGATTCATGAACCTTGATTGAATGATATCCCACAGTCATGGGTGGACGATCATTTCAAAAGTTGGTGTGGCCAAAGGGTATTCCGGCGCACTTTGCCCGTGACCTTTCAATACCTTTGCATTACAACATTGTGAAATGTTGGCGTGGCTTTGCCAAAATTGGTGTGGCTTTGGCCATACCAGCCATATCACATTGTCCACTCATGCCCACAGCGAATCAAGGCTGAATCAATTCTTACTGATGCAATGGGATACCTTGATTGGTGGAAACAAAATGCCCATTGCAGCCCCAATACAAACTTCCAACATCCTCAATATAACTAATAAAAACCTTGGCCTCATACTAAATGATATATTTAATGAAAGCGAGACAAAGAAAAGAGACAACATTTTGGGGCATAGCCCATCATCAGGTCTCTAGGCTAAGGTTTTTATTAATCATAGTCTTGATGAGCCTCAAAAAAGTGCTTTGCCACCTTATCTTGCAAAAGTCTTCCAACATCCTTTTTTTTTAATTTTAAAAAATCTTTACAAGTTTATTTTTGGAAGCAAAGAAGGAGCAAACCTCAAACAAAACCATGATCAGTTCAGTTGTCAGTTGAGTTGTTCTATCTTCAAGAACTGCGCCTTATGTTTCTATCAATACTGACAGCATCTAATGTCTGAATCCTTTGGCAACATGTAAATACAATAAAATCAGAATTGGCTTGGAAATGGTGAAGTTCAGATTTTTCAGCATGAGACAGCCACCCAATTCACTTTTGGTTTGGATGCATCTCAATTTTGGACTGTAGGGCTGGCTGCCCTGTCTTAATCCCAACGCTAGTTTGGAGTACTTGATTACCTACCTTTTATTTCTGCTGCAAAAACAACCATTGGTTGTTTATTGCTGTAAAAGTTGTTTTGTCCTGACTTGCAATTATCTTCTTATTGTATGAGTATTCTGTAAGTAGGATTACTATTAATTTATTTTTATTTTTTGAAAATATGATAATTGTGCTCAGCCCGGCACGAGCCCATCAGCCCTGAGCTCAGGCCCAGCATAAGGCCTGCCGGGCCTGAACTTGGGCCCGGCACCAGCTCTGTGGGCCTGAACTTTGCGTCTCTAGTTCCCATATAACTTGTTCATACTTATCACTTTATGTGACCTGACACATGACTGTGACCTAGGCCTGTGTTTGTATGAGACTTACACTCCAAGCGTACCTGCCACCTACATTTGGAAGTATGCTGTGTGAGTTTGGGCTCGCTGCTCTTGATTGTCTGGTCACTGCAGCCATAGTACGAAAACACATTTTCCTGGCCTTTGACCTGACAAATTGAAGGTTTCAAAAAATAAAATACAATGTTTTTAGAAACATTAAGTACCTTTTTTATTTTTTCCTATCTTGGGATAACTAGTAAAGCTTTAACATAAAATCAAAATATTGACCATTTTTAATGAGGAACAGGTACAGACAAATAAAAGCATGACATCAAAAAAGTAAAATTCAAAATTTTGAAAATCAGAGACACTCAAAATATTGTCAATTGTTTGTCAATGACATGTGCACAGATCCCAAAAATGGATATTGAGATCCGATCCCTAGGATCTGGATCTGGGATCCTATGAGATCATAGATCCACCACCGTCATTTTGGCAAGAGATCCACTGGGATCATAGATCCACCCCAAAAATTTTGTTGAGAAATCCAGTGGGATCTTAGATCCAAATTTCTCAAATTAGTCATCATTCATTTCTCTAGGTCAAACTTCAGAATCTTTAAGTCCTAACTTCAGAATTGCTGACTTCAGCCTCAACATACTATTGGTGAAGTAGCACACTAGCATTGTCTATGCATTATCACAATCATGTTGACACCAAGGTGAGAACAATTTTCTGGTGGTTCTCTAGTGGCACCACTAGAAAATCTCTAGTGGATTTTTTCCAAGGGAAGTTAGGGCTTCCCTACGCCCATATTCAACAAAATATACATTGTTAACATGTGTAAACTAATCATGCACAAGCGCATTAGTTATCTCCATATTTTTATTCATAGATTTTCTCACAACTACAAATAACTTAAGTTAATTTAGACATTTAGCTATGGCGCTCATTACTGAAATCAAGGTTTAACTTCCCTCTCGTTAGCATTCAAATAAAAATGAAATGATTCCTTCATAGACCAAACTTGGTTTTACGTCAAGCCCTGGATCAAAATATATAAAACTCAGCATGAAATGGAAATATTACCTGCTTACACTAATGTAAAATACCTTTTCACGCTTAAAAGTACCTGAAAATCGCATTAACCCCCTGAGACATCCCTGCAAGGTGATAACTGATAAGCAACGCCGTGTACGATATAACAATGGCCCTAGATGATTTGTACACGAGTTCTTCCGCCATGACGTCATTGGACTAGGCTCTTATAAGAAAGGTTGCAATGTGCAACATTGTTTGAACTTTCATTGCCCCAAATACTAGGTCTGTTCAAGTTGGGGGCATAGTAGTTTTGAAGTAAATTCTGTCTTTATTTAATGAATGTAATCAGCTTTTGGTAAGAAATGGGCGCCTTTGCTGGCGTGCGTAGTGGAAACTCTTGCAAAATTCCAACCAATGAAATCAAGGAATACACATGACGTAGATGAACCATATTTAATTATAAGGCTGACGGGGACAAGCTATCAACCCTGGCGCAAGCCTGCGCATATTTTGAAACAAAGTCACTGCTAAGGTCACTGCATATGTAATGGAGACCATGTAACAGGATGTAACGGAAGTTAGCAGGGATTCAGCAGGGATTCAGCAGGGATTCAGCAGGGATCGACGGCCCCTTAAATCGGCCTGAAATTTGCACAGAATGTAGAGAATGCACCCCTCTTTCCGAAAATATGGAGACCATGGATAAACCATGGAGACTTATACTTTAGCATACAAAAATTGGATTTCAGCACTAAATGAGATATCACGTCACTTATTCGCCAAATAATGGAATACTTCGCACCAAATAGCATTTGATAGTCTGAACCGAAACCGGCGACATCGCACCAAATTGGAAAAGGCAATCTTTTGAGTTTTTTGCTAAGCTCTGCCAGATGTTCACATATTACTGTGTTGCTCCATACACCACAGCCAATGACTACACCCATTTTTTCAACTGTAACCAAACGGATCAGAATAATACTTGGTCCCATTTTGGTCTTTGTTTGGACCACTGTACCTTTTTTGTGTGCAAATCTGACAAGTTTTGATCTAGGTGAGCTTCCTTTGGTGCCTATATTCCTGTAAATTTTTGAAATTATTAGGATTACCATGGGTTTTGATTACCTTGGGTCTTGAGTTTTGGTGCAAAGATTTGCATGTTTTGGTGAGAACTTCCCAGCGGAGAAGTTTCACATTCAGTTGGGTGGGATTGGGCCTCCCAACTTGGGCTTGAGCCCACCTACCACACTTTAGTGAGAACAGAGTCCAGAGATCAAAACAGGGAGAAATTGGTGTCTTTCAGGATTCTGAAGAACTTGAAGCGATTTTT
This sequence comes from Balanus nubilus, assembly GCA_031763405.1. Classification (NCBI taxonomy): domain Eukaryota; kingdom Metazoa; phylum Arthropoda; class Thecostraca; order Balanomorpha; family Balanidae; genus Balanus; species Balanus nubilus. The sequence continues at coordinate 6,231 of JARFNZ010120050.1, read as the reverse complement.
GCCACCTCAGTCCCCTCAATTCTTGTTTGGCGAAGCTACACCCCTCAAACTTAACCTGACTTTGTCGGTAGTTCATGGCCTTGTATTTCCTCACTGATTTTCCATTGTTTTGCATTTGGTGTGCATTTCCACCATTTGGTGCACATTTATCATTTTTGGAGCAGCCCCCAAAAAAATTGAAGCCTTAATTTGTACTGGCCTTTGAACTTCTGAAATCCGTGTCAGGACAGATTTTCGTCCAGACAACTTTGTGTCCATGGGGTTTTCATCTTAAATTTTTTCATCGACAATAAGTAAGGTTAAGTGAGGTTAGATTAGGTTGTTTTAGGTAGGGTTAGGTTGGGTTTGGGTAGGTTTGGTTGGTTTATTTTGTTTAAAAAATTTTGGACGAAAAAATGTCACGACGAAAAAATGTCAGACGAAAAAATGTCAGGCAAAGAAATTTCAGACGAAAAAATGTCAGACGAAAAAATGTCATGGAGCCTCTGAAATCTGGTGCTCGTGTCCATTTTATTGACTTAATTTATCTCATGTGAGCATGAAGATGGCTAGCAGTGTTGGTTGTCACCTGTTATTTTTGTGTTTATTGTAGAATGAGCAGTGAGTTATGGTCTTGTCACAGTTGGGTTGACTTGGGTTACCTAGACCTACAATGTGCTGGTATATGGAAAATATTACCCCTTGATAGTTCTTCAATGCCTTGGTATAGTGCTGAGGAAAATTTTCCCATGATGTTTAATAATTATCCAATATCATCCAGATATCAAATGCATGCCTGAAATTGGGGACACATGCCATAATCTCTACCAATTAAGTCAAGCCCTAATTTGAATTTCAGTCTCGTGCAAACATCAGACCTTTTAACTGGTTGCTTTTTTGACATAAAAACTTGAAAACTGGTGCACCAATATGAACCACATCACAAACAGCATGAAAAGTCTGGTATGGACTTTTCATCATTTTCTTCATAGCATGTTTGTATGAAACAGCATTGGTGAATGGTTGATTGTAGATTCTGAACTTCACTTCTCAATTAATTGCCAGTTTTCTTGACGCCACCTGGATATATCTACCACACTTTCTACCCATTCCAGCTCAGTAGTTTGATATTCCAATATACATCGTCTGTGGTGGAAATAGAGTGGCACATCGACATATGCATTTTTATTTTGTGGAAATAGAGTGGCACATTAACATTTGCATTTTTATTTGGTGGAAATAGAGTGGCACATTATATTTGGTAAATGTTAATTGAATGTTGGCACCATTATAATTATTCTTGAGATGAAGATGCACACTTCACTGTTTCTTTAAGGTTATTAAAGTTTGGATGTTGAATCCTTTTGAAATGTGCAATTCAAGATCTTTCCACATTGACATAAATCTAATGGTGGCATGCTACCAAATGTTGCTAATTTGTATTGGGAATACTTGAATTGGTATTTAAATGTCATTTTCGCTAAGAATGTAATACATTTTTTTAATGAATTCAGTTCTTGAATGTTGCCGTTGGATCAACAAGGATCATAGATCTGGGCATGCGAGTTTGTCGTGGGATCCTACCAGATCATAGATCCAGCCCCAGCTTCTTGCCGTGGGATCCAGTGAGATCTTAGATCCAGCCATGCTTTTTTGCCATGGGATCCAGTGGGACCATAGATACAGTACTGTGTTTTGTCGTGGGATCCAGTGAGATCATAGATCCTTCCTTCCTTGGGATCCATGCACATGTCTGGTCACAGGAGCACCTCCCGACATGGACAGCGACGGGTGTCGTGTGCCGTTCGGAGAGGGGAGGGAGGGGTGCCGGGTGGGTCAGGGGCGCCAGTGAGGGGTGTCGTGTGTCGAGGCCGTCACCAGAGTTCCGGCGTCAGGGTCCGGGGTCAGTTCCGGCGTCAGAGTGACAATGACAGCAGAACAGGCGAGGACGGGCAAATCAATACGGGATCCTCCTAATAACCAGCTGGGCAAAACGGATTCGTTGCTGCGAATCGAACCTGGAATAGCTTTTCACCGACGTGTTGAGCGATGGTCGGCAAGTCAATCAATGCGTATGCTGAGCGTTGACAAGCATATCAAATAAGCAGCAATATGTGACCCATGTTGTATGTTGAACATTAGCTGGCATCTTCAGTTTACCAACTCAGCAAAACGCGAGCCTACAAAGCCACGTGTTTGATGTCTTGATAAACAGCCATTTTCCCAGGCATGCTGCACTTTTGATTAATTAACGTTGTGCTTGTACAGTTTGACCGGTGACTTTCCATTTCATTTTTGGCTGATATTCTTTCCTACAGCCCGTTAAAGCTAACAGACGTATATCGGATGTCCCCATGGTAAACCCAGGTTATCGTTTTGAACATCTGTTCACTTGCTGTAACTGCAGTGAAATATGGATACATATCGATATAACGGTGCACTGTCCACTGTCACCACTGTCACCACTGTCCGGGAAAATGTCGGGAGTGTCACCCGATGGTTACATAAGTCCCTAGAGCCTAACCGTACTGAAAAACAGCCCAACTGGAAGCGACTATTCCTCCTGTTGCCGACAACACAAACAGTGGGCTCGGCTATGTCATATGTGTGATTCCCGGTGGGAAAAGTCGGGCTAAAAAATGAACAATTGAACTGTTTTTGATGAGAAGCTTGGAATAATAGCAGCCCAGCCAGAAACATTATGACGCGCTTTAAATAATCGAATGTAATAATTGTTGAAAAATGGTCACTTTTTAGACATGAATGTCATTAGGAAATAAACCTGCCAGGCTGACACCATTATACATGCAGGTCTTTATGCCCAACGAATATTCAGTGAAAATTCGCCGTCGTCTTCCCAACGGCTAATAATGAGTAGCCTCTATATCTTATTTTTCTGCTATTTTTTCCGTTTTCATGTGCAACGAACTCTGACAGCCAACGCAATGTCGCCTCCCATTCTCTCCCCAACCGCCCCTTCCTACGGCCGTCCACCGATCAGCTGCCGGGCTGCCGGACTTTTAAGACCCCCCCCCCCCCCCCCCCCGGTGGTGGTTCCAGCTCGATCCCTGATCGACGGCCGGCACTGCTGCCGGTCCCAGGGGGAAGCCACTCGCGGCAGTAGCCAGTTTACAGGGCCGACCACCGCGGCACCGCGACGCCGCTAATAAATGTGCTAATTCCAGCCGCACCGGGCCGCTCCCACGTGAGGTTAGTGCGCTGGAGGCAAACACGCAGGGACCGCAGGGTAGAGATGCGGCTTGTATTGACGCTGATACTCATTGCTCCTTCAGGATAAGCAGAAACTCCCATAACGCCCCCGTTAATAAAATGAACAGCACTCACATTTATATGGTGCAGAAATTAAACGCAATATATAAGTATTATTTTGATTTAATCATGATTCAATCCTTCAGTTTAGGACAATTCATATTTTAGATTCTCTTAGTGAATGACAACCGTGAAGGCATAACAAGATGACCTTGGTAAACCAGCTTACACCGGTAATGTAAAGAAAAACTGTCATCCGTTTAGTATTACCGACGTTCAACATACCCACGTTGTACATCATCTTCGTTATTTTTGTTCAGAAAGGAAGCTTAAAATCGGCGGCAGAACGTAGAAGCACGACGTTTTCATTTGCAGAGTTGAGATCACGGACCATCCTTTTTTATCCCTGTAGACCCTGGCCGCCCACCATGTCTTGGTTGGCTGTGTTGTTCGGCTGGATACAGGATCCTGTTGCGTGCCATCCGACTGACGTGCATGTCTCGACCGCCGGAAGGACAGCGAGGCAGCGTCTCCATCTTCCCATCCTTCTATTACAAAACAAGCTCATCATACGGCGCAGAGGGGCCATTGTGGCGCGCGGCGCGTCACCGGGCCCGTGAACATTACGCTTGCGTGCATACATCCTCCGGCGGCCGGCCAACGCTCCAACCGCTCACACCCCACCGCAGCCACCTCACGGCCACAAATTGAATTATTGACAGCTGAATCCCCACACAGTTTATTACGTGTCTGGCTCTGGCGTGGCAGCGTATTGCACCACATAAATCTGACACTGCTGCCGCCGCCCGAATCCGGCGGATGGCGGAAAGGATAGGCGCGAGATGGGAGAGGCATTTAGCGCCCGATAAAATACGCAGCCACAGCGGAAAATGCTAATGCGTGAAGCTCACTGAGTTTTGAGGAGGATTCGAATGTCAGGGAAACGCTCATATTTTACGGTGCTGTCAGAGAATCCTGAAATAATGGTGCTTTTCCCAGAAATTTTCGGCGAAATGGTACAGGGAAGTTTTCCGTTTTGATTCACGGTCCTTTAATTAAGTGAGGTTCTTTGAAACACCGCTCCTTGGTAAACTCGCAGGCATCCCCACACCGCTAGCTTTTGTTCCATGTTGCTGGAAGGCCTCCCCCTTCTTTATGCATACATGCGCTCGGCTATTCACCGAAGCCCGCATTGTGTAATGTATAGGTACAGCTCGGACTAGTTTATTGCGTGGAGTTCCCGGTCCTACCTCCCTTCAACCGGCTCCAACTACCACCCCGGCCAGCGCCATAGTACGCAGTAGTTCCCAATAGCATCCACTACACACAAAGACCAGTGGGCATTCTCTGACCGGCCCTTTCTCTGAGCGGCCGACCGATGTCGTGGGCTGCAATACTGCATCTCAATAGCTGTCGGTGATGTGGCAGACCGCAGGGGAGGGGGAGGGGGGAGGGGGAAGGGGGGAGGGATGACAGGTGCCGGGTCAACGGCTATGCATAGGGGTCTGCTGGCTGGATGGATCGCCGCCGTTCCATCTGTGGCGCAGAAGCCTTCGGCAGTCCATCGAGATGTCTAGTGTCGTGAGGCTCACAGCAGGATGACTGCATGTGACAGACAGCCACAGCTTTCCGGTGTGAACCGGCGCTTTCCAGTCCGAGCAATGTTCTCCTCCTGCCTATTGTGGCCAGTTGTTCCCAGAATGCAGCCGAGCAGGGAACAAGCCGCTAGCCGTGCTCATTATGCTTCACTGCATTATACCAGGTAAACACCGTAATTAATTTATGAGCAGGGGGCTAGCTTGCTGCCAGTTGCATTACAAGTTAATAAATCATGAGCAATTTTGGAAGATTTACTGAGATGAGACTCGTGTGTCAATGCAGTGATTCAACTGCAGCCTTGCAGAATGAACCTTGCAATATGATCGCACGACCAACTCTCCCTGTGGAAGACGATCAATCTAAACTAACACCTTCAAAAAATGCCAACGTTTGTATGAAATTACCAAATTGTTTGTATCAACGAATATGAAAACCTTCAACTAGCTTTACCTCGCGGGGGAAAACATCATTGAAGGTAATACCCAAACATTGTAGAGATATTTGTCCCATGGCAATTTTAGCCTTAATTATGTGACATCAGCCTATCACCGTACGATTCATTGATAACAAACTCAGTTCGGCTGCATGTGTATTGTGTAATATGCGCATTGCGCATGCCCTCTCGGTCGTCGCCCTGCGGCGCCGATATGCTGAGTCGCCGGCGCCCCGCGATGGCAGAGCAGCTGTCGACCAGGTCGCTGCTGTAGTAAATAATATAAGGGGTCAGCCGAGGTCACTAAAGGATTGCCAGGAGACGTTGTCCAGCCGAACTGCAGGTAAACCGAATGCACAGTGCAAATGTGATCATCCAATATGCGGTGTGCAAACTTTAACATTAATTTACCTTGCATAATTCTGCATATCTGCGGAAACGTAACAGTAGCCTCAGAAGTGGGGAGATTGCTCTGTCAGTTGAGTTTGTGTTTTAATCAAACAATATTTCATGAAGGCAGAAGGAGCATTGGATGATATCATATTGCATGCTACAATTTGAATTGCATTTGCCATCCTGGTTAGTACCAGATTTGCCTAGACGAATTTTTACTAGCACCTGGCTGCCACTGGTGTTTATCAGATGACGCAACCGTGTCACGTCCCAAAAAAGCGAGATAATTCAGAAGCGATATGCAACGAGTGTATACTGTACACCTCTACCTGTAAGTGAAATAGCCAACAAACGTGCAATATTTAATTCGCGATGTTTAGGGATGTTGATAACCTCGCTTAAAGGTAATGTATGACCTTTTTCCATGAAGAGAGAGTTAGCACTTGTATTAGCAACTTCAGAACAAGGGAAGGCGGGAAGCAGTACATTTAATGGTTGAAGATCGCGTTAAATGGGTTAAATTTGATTTCAAAAACTAAAATGGTCCCACCATCGAA
>JARFNZ010120039.1:0-10584 GCA_031763405.1 Balanus nubilus | reverse complement strand
CGGCCCCCCCCCCCCCCCCCCCCCTGCAGCGCCCGAGCGCCGGCCGTGGCGGGAGCCGTAGCCCCCTCTACGTCATCGGGTGTTGCGCCACCTGATTGGCTGACGGCGGCGGCGCCCCGCCCTCCGACGCATAGGACACCAATATCTTCAGGCCGGCCGGGATTTTTAGCGTCAGTTGGCAACGAGGGCTGGGAGGGTACGCGAGGGGAGTGCGGGCGAAAAGAACGTGGTTCAGCGAGATATAGTGTGCTACTTCTCCGCTACATTTTATCCGCTGCCATGTATTCCGAGATCCTGGGAATGCTGCAACAGGACTCCTTCAAGGATCACAAGAGCTACCTGGATCTCTGGGGGGTAAGTTGACTTTAGTCGCCGCTCGACGGGCCCGCCCCATGTGTACAGACGCGGCGCGCCACCCACCCACCCGGACAGCAACCAATTCGAAAGTGGCAGTAACCGGCCCGGCGCGATCCCAGATTTCGTCCGCACTATAGCCATTCTATGACCTAGATCTGCTCGCCGCTCGGCGACGTGCCGGCCGGTCGCTTTCGGCGAGCGACGCCGGCGCACCTCGGTAGTTGGGCGGCAGAGGTCGAGTCGGTGGGAGCTCCCTGGCAAGGAGACGCGCTCGCGGCGCCGGCTCCACATGTGCTGAGACAGAGCCGCCAGTGGAGAGCCGCACTGCGTCTGTGATACAATACCAAAGATCGGGAGAGAGCGGCAAGTGACACCGGTCCCTGTACTGGATCTCCATCGCGCATTGGTTTCCCTACAAACAGCAGGTACTGGTGTATGCTGTGGTTTTGGGAAAATGAGATGGCATTGTGGACGGGACTATTCCTTTCTTTTATCGGTTACCACATAATCGGAAGGCTGGAAATGTGTATTTATTTTCCCTTCAGCATTATCTCTTGGGCCTCAGTCCAGGCCTGGTTAGAACTGGCGGAAATTGATCGTTGTCAATTAGGAATTTGCCTTCACCTAGAAATGTCTTCAAAATAACAGGAAAATAATTTGAAGAATGATTCACACTCTCTCGCTCGCTCGATGTTTATCAGCGGCAGCGATGCAAAGCTCCATTGCATGATTCTAATGGATCCAAGGGGACGTAGGAGCAAAAGCCTCCCCCCCCCAAAAAAAAAACTGCAAACGGCGCAGTTTAAAACGTTTCCTATTGTGCGCAGAAATTAATTTTAACCAACTATTTGTTTGGTTAGGTTGTTTTAAACTGTTAAGCAATAGCAATGCTTAAGCCAGTGAAATCCGCTGAGTTACCGGAATTTTGTGAAGCTTTTTGGGGATATGCCCACCTCAAACCGCCAGAAACCGCCGTTCTTAATCTGCCAATTTTGCATGGTGAACGTAATAAATTTGTATTGTGTAATTACACAAGTTGTATGAATTTAAAATATCCCTGAAAGTGTATCAGGTACCTACCAATTACCCATGATTTATGTTCAGCTTTCCTTCATCATAGCAATGTAATTGGTAGGGTCCGTTTGCCATATATTTTTTCGGCTATGTGTGTTATGGTTTGTCATTTTCTAAACCATTATTTATTGGGTAGTGAAGTAAAGGGATTTGATTTCTCTTTTTAAATTTTTATATTTGTCCAGTTCCTGTGCTACCATGTTATGAAGGTCAAGTAAAGGAGTAAAACTGAATTGAAATATACCGTTATTGAACGGCAAGGTGATTGTCCAAGGTGATTGTAACGAAACGTCTCGGTTTGCCTTTGAGCGGTGTTGTGGTGTCTAGCGGTGTTGTGGTCTCTTTTTCCCCACGAGTGTACTAGTCGGCGCGAGGTAAAGTGTTGGGATGCAATTTCCTTAGCATTATCGTCATACGGGGAAACACTCAAAAGCCATATTGTTAGCTTTCCTGTCATATGGCGTGCGTATTGTTCGACTAATTAATGGTGACTTTGTCACTATAAGGTCCGGTACCATTGTGTCATATACCGTTTAATGATTCGGTTCAAATCATTTATGTGGTGCCAGCCTGACAAGTTTCAATGCCAAATAGTTTTGGTTTCCAGTTTGGAAAAAATAGCATATCATCGGTGCCAATACATTGTCAGGTTTCACCGTAGATGAATTGAGAAATTCTCCTCTTTTAACAATTGTGACTCTATTTCTTTCGCTTCTATCTTCGTTATCCATATTGGATGCTCAGGCTCGGCCACTAATGCGTATGTTTCATTGTTGGAAATTGAATAAAAAGACGAGCATTTGCGACCGAAAATTACTTTTTGCAATCATTCTCACTGTTTTCAGCATATTTCGTCCAACCACTAACGGAGTCAAGAGGGCAGAGGCTAAAGCCTCCTCCCTCCCCTAAAAAAACTAGCCTGAAATCGTAGCAAAATCGACACATTTCTTAATGTAGAAGGGAATTTAAAAGTTACGGAACCTTTTCCAAGGGCAGCCCGTTTTAAACTGTGTTTCAATGAATAAACATTCGAATTTTGATAATTTCGAATTGATTGAATTCTGATTCCGAATTCCGATGAATTGATAAAATAAATGAATTCCGTGAAACCCTTTGGGATTTGGTTCCATCTAAACCACCTTTCTGGATCTACGAGTGCGTTCAGCAAGCCAAAGTTATGAGGCAGAAATTTCTACGAACGAAATGACCACCGCGCCGTATTCATGTGTAAATCTGATGTGTTGCCACTTCCCCTGCCACGTGAATGAAAAGTGAAAACCCCGCCCGCCGCACTGGCGTAGCGCGTCGGCCGCCGGGCTGAACCGGGCGGCGGCGTTTTCGTTTTCTGTGCCGTGCGCGAGAGAAACCGGCGACTCGTAACGGACGAGCGACACGGCGACTCGTCTCGGCGGCCGAGAGCCTCGCCTCGCCGCCGCTCTGCGACCCGGCAGCGCCCCGCCACGCCACCAAATCGGCTATTTTAAATTCAAGGCCGGCCGGCGCGGGCTGCTCCGTCGCTCTGCCGCCGCTCCTCCGCTGCTCTTCCGCTGCTCGGCCCGCCGTGCAGCCGGCGGCAGCACCGCTGCTGTCCGGCAGCCGACGACTGATCTCTGGCCGGCTTTGTCTGCCAGCGGATGGAGAGACCAGCCTGTGGTTTTGTGGCCCCGCGGCATCAGGTCGGTGCCCCTCGCCTCTCGGCCGCCGCCGGTTGCACAACGCTGAACAGAAGTCTTGCGAGGAGGCCTCACTCTGGGCTGTCCCGTCGCAGCAGTTGCAACACAGTGGGTGCAGGACCGAGTGCGGCAGTGCCATCTGATCCCATTGGCCAAGCTCGCCGCTTTCAGAATCAGGAGGGGCGCCTGCCGGTCGGTCCAGTGAGTGCGTGATGGACGGCGCGGACATGGCTGGAAGCGCCGCGCTCCGCTCTATCCTGGCTTTGTTCTCTTGCGGAACCAGAATCGTGATGCCCATGCTTTCACTACCTATAGCTCCGTCGGAACCAGTGTCACCGGTTTATCAAAAGTGATCGAGCTGGTGTGCAAAACTGGATTTTCGACTTTCAGCATCCGTGTTGGTGCATGTGTTGCACTACAACAAGTCCGTGGGCTCTTAGTTGGGCGTTAGCGCCGGTCTCAGTCAGTCCTTGTCTGCGGTGGTGAGCGGCAGCTGAGCTGATTGGCGCTGCGGCAAGGAGTAGCCTGTGCTGTAAGCGATCCTCGGTGCGATGGTACCGTGCCGTACCGGGCTATCTGGTCCGCGGTCCGCCCATCGAAGCCGCTGATCCGAACTGCACGATCTGATGGGCTCTGCTATCTGGACCGCGGACCTCAGACTGCTCGGTCTAGGCCGACCGCGGCTCGACTCGACTCCGGGCTGATCTGATGGTCATGACGTGCGGTGCGGCCGCCGCCTCTGGTATGCCCCGGGATGTGTTTTCGCCGCGACTCGGTGGCGCCTCCGAGTCTGGGAGAGAGGCCGAGAGAAGCCTCACGTGCCGACCGCGGCGCCACCCAGCCGCCGAGCACCACCGGCGCGTCTCTGTTGGCTGGCCGTTTGTGAGGCCGCTGGTGCGTTTGACTCTTAGCTACTGGTCTACAAATCCGTGGATGTTTTTGTTCTGTGTGTTCTGTGTTTTCTGTGTTCTTTGTGGCCGTTTCTGACGTCTGTTTTTTGTCTGTTGTTGCAGGTGATGACCCCTTCGCCCAACCTGTTCGGCGGCTCAGGGCTGGACAGCTCGTCCAAGCCGCAGCCGCCGAGTTCAGCCTACTCGTACCTACACCCCAGTCTGTCGCGGCGCAGCAGCAACCCGCCGCAGCAGCAGCCGCCGCCGCAGTCATTCGGCGGCCTCACCGCGCTCGGTCGGCAGTCGGCCAGCAGTGCGGACATCAGCCTGGAGAGCCCGGTCAGCCCGGCGCCGCTGCAGCTGCCGCCGCTCTCTGCTGGTCTTCCACTGCACCGTCGGCTCGACCGCAGTCACAGCGAGCCCGTGGCCGAACGCAAGCTGGCGCCGCAGAACTCGAGCCGCTACAAGACGGAGCTGTGCCGGCCGTACGAGGAGTCTGGCCAGTGCAAGTACGGAGAGAAGTGCCAGTTCGCGCACGGCGCGCACGAGCTGCGCAACATGTCGCGCCACCCCAAGTACAAGACGGACCTGTGCCGCACGTTCCACACCACCGGCTACTGTCCGTACGGCGCGCGCTGCCACTTTGTGCACAACACGGAGGAACAGCGCCGGCCGCGTGCCCCGCTAGGCTCGGCTGGCGAGCCGCCCTCGCCCGGCTCGCTGTCCGGCTCCAGCTCGCCGACGTCGATGCTGTTCGCCGATGAAGTGTACAAGTCTTCTGCGATGACGCCGAGTCCGGTGCCGCAGCCGCTGCACGTGTTCCAGTTCCCGCCGCAGCGCGACCTCAGCCTGCTGCTGGCCCTGCCGCCGAGCCCGACGCCCGACTCGCTCGCCTCCGACCTGGAGACGATGTCGCTGTCGTCGGCGGGCAGCGCCAGCGGCAGTCCGCCCAGCTGCAGTCCGCTCGACCAGCCGCGCCACCTCCGGCTCCCAGTCTTCTCCCGCATGAGGAAGGACACGTTCGCCCTGTGATACGCCGGCTGAGAGCCGCCCGCGTCGCGCCGCCGCCGGTCGCGGTCGCGCGGGCACCGGTGCTCGGGAGAACGTCGGCCGCGTGCGGGCTGCCCTCCCGACGTGGCCGACGGGTGCCCGAGGCTGGCACGCCCGCGGCACCGCGGCGGAGACGGCGGCTGCGGCGCCGGGGCTCCACCTGGCGCCCCACCATTGTGCCTTCCTTACTCACGGGACCAAGAGGAGAGTGACGCGGCCGCGCGGGCGGCGCTGGCGCGCATGAGTGAGCGCTCCGGCGCGCTGAGAGGCGCGGCCGGACGCGGCGTCACTTTAAATAGCTGTGAGAGCCACGCGACGTGAGAGTGGACGTTTATCCTCATAGAGAATAGTTATTTGGTTTATTTTTAACAGAAAATTTGGGTAGCTTCAGTAGTGCCTACTAGACGTCGGGCGGTCTGGACGTGACGTGCCCCCGTGATGCGAGTGAGAGAAGCGCGCTACAAGACCGGCCTCCCGGGGGGTATTAACATGTTCATTCGCCCTGTCTTCGGCAAGCGGGGACTGCTCCAATGTCATTCATCCATATATCGTAATGCTTATATTTATGTCACACTTATTTATTTGTATCGAGCATCAGTTTAGTTACATTATAGATGTATCATTATTTATCAAGTCGTCCTGATTTTGTAATTTGTAATACGTCTGGTGGAGCGGTCGGCGGCGGCGGCTGCGACCCGGCAGTGCCTGAGGGCCTGTTTTGAGGTCCCGGCTGACGGGCGCGCCGTGGTCGGCCGGCCGATGGAAGCTCGCTCAGTGGTGCCCAGTCTTCTGCGTGCGCCCGGCTCGGTTTTACCAGCGGACGCGCCCCAGTGACCCCTTACTAACCGTAGGTCTCGTTAGGTTCTCGTTTATTTCCTATTTTAATGTTAACACGGACGCGCCGGCGGTCTCGCCTCTGAAAGGCGGGCCGCTTCGGCTGGAATTTTATTTCGACATTTTACATTTCTGGCTGTTATGCGACAACCGAGACGGAAGCGTTCTTGACTTTCCCGTGCCTGACCGGCGGCCCACCGCCGACAGCGGTGCAGAGCAGTATATAGTATGACCGATGGTATTGTGTTCGCAAATACACGAGTGTTTCATGATATCGACTGTTTTTACGGCGCCTGTGGCGCCCTGATGGGATCACTTCACCACCTGTGGACTGTTTGTGGCCGCTGCGGTGACGGGGTCAGAACCGGCTGACCTCGGGCGACCTCACGGGGAGTACCGACAGGAAGCGGAAACGTCCGCAAGGTCGGTCAGCGACGGCGGAAGAGTCGAGAGAAGGGCGCGGTCGCGGCCCTGAGAGCCCGGCCCGGGGACGCCCGTCCGCCGCCCCCGCCCCCCGCCGCCGCCCAGACGCCGCGCGGCCGCCCGAGGTCGACACAAAAACGTGAACGTGACCGCCGGGCGGCGCACTGCGGGGCGGACGGCGGGGGTTGTCGGGAGGCGTGACGTTACATCAATGCTGGGCTGAGTGGAGGCCGTTGGTGTTAGGTACGGGGTCTTCCATTGCCTCCCGGCGACGTTTCTCGACCTTCCACCAAGGCTACTACTTTAGCAAACTCGGCCCATCTACTACGTTACTCGTTCGCTACTGTCTGTGGCGTGCGGACTGTCGAGCTGCGGACCTGGTGTTTCAGTAGCCGAACAGCGCCGTGTCGGCCACTGCCGCCGTGCGCCGCCGCCGTTCCCACTAGGGTCACCTGGTCCGGGCTGAGCCGTCGTCATGAACTGCTGACGTCACGACGCCGCCGCCGACTATAAATGCCGGCCGGAATGTTGGCTGCCGCTGCCGTTCCCCGAACGCCGGCCGCACGCTGCCAGCGGCTGTTTTCGAGGCTGCTCCTCCGCCGTGACCCCCTCCCCCTCCCCCCCCCCTCTGCCCTTCCGGTACCTCGGTCCCTCGGGAGATTCTTCATGCCTCGTCGCCGCCGCCGCCGCCGCCGGGCTGACGGGGGCTGTGTGAGTGTGTGGCGCGCCGCTGCCAGTGAACCGTGGGCGGGTGACATTACCGTTTCGGACGTTTCCCCGGGTGCTGGCGGTCAGCTGTATCGTACCCCCGCCACGCCCCCCCCCCCCCTGGTCCGTCCTACCCGGGGCTATGACGTTCGCCCACGACCTCTGCCTGGTGTAGCATAGCCAAAACGTCACTGCGTCTCATGCCGTCGAGTCAAACTACGCCAGAACGCCCGACATTTGGCCAGCGGCACGTATTATTGTCGGCACTCAGGCAACTCCACCCAGTTTTCCCTCACTGCGAACGTGTAGGCTGATTTACGAACTCACAACTTCACCGAGTCAATAGTAGAGCGACCATAAGGTGCATACTTAGTGCACCTGTGCACGGTGACCTACGCCGCCTTGAAGCCGAGGCTCAGCGCTCGCTGGCGAGCGGATAAATCCTCCGCCACGGCTGACCAAGATGATTTCCCTTTTTAAGAAAACCGGCTCGGCTGCAGTCCGCCGACTCCCGAGGCCGTTGCAAAACAGAGCTGACTGCAACAAACCGGTCCTGGTCGCAGGGCCGGCGCCGACCGATCCTCTGATCCATCTCGGACGGGAAAAATAACTAACACTGAAAGTGTCCTAGTGACCATGAGTGATCTGTTGGATGTGATGAGTGGTAGGTACATAAAGTTGTTTTTTTTAACATCCAACCGTGGTCTGAAGTTCACACTGACTCCTCCCCCCAGCTCCGACCCGCCCCTCTCCGGCCTCTGGCACCGTGCCTGACGCGAGTCGCAGGTATTTTCAGAACGCTTGGCGACGTGTCAAGGTAAAACAGGACGCGCCAGTTCCCCCCCCCCCCCCTGCGGCTACCTCGCCCCACCTCCACTGCCCTCGGGGCATGCACCCATGACCCATGACTGGGTCTGGAACCTTCCTCATTCACAGCTCGCTTACCCTTGAAGAGACTCGCATTACAAGTAAGCTTTTATTAGCAATACTTTTTTGTCAAACAAGGCAGCTCAGGCCCAACACGTGGGCTCGCGGTGACACACGTAGATCTATTACACCTGCATATGCAGAGGCAATGATCACCGTCCAGTGTCAAGTCACTACTATGCATATGCAATGCATGACACACATAAATTACATTATACACAAAGTCTGTGAGGTTTTCTGACGCAATGTCCTGCACCGGTGGCCGGCCCCGACTGGCGGCGTTAGGCGACCGGCTGGCATCGCTGCTAACACGTGACCGAGGGGAACCAGACCCGCCGCCGGCCGAACTCTGAACATTGGACCGCTGACGGGATTCGAACCCGGAACGCTCCAGAAAACGGAACGTTCCATTACGTTCCGTTACGTTAGCAAACGATTAACCCGCGGGTCGCACTGGCTCCGCCATCCGCCACCCGCCATCCGTTTATCACAAAACGGTCCGTTTGGGCGCCGTTCGTGACGAGTTCAGTGTGAACTGGGGAGCGGCGCCGCGGTGGCCGCGCGCAACAGCTGACTGCGACAGGAACGGTCTGTTTTTCAAAGTTGAGCATTTTTCAACTTTTGGCGGGGTTGATGGGACGTTTCAAGTGGTGTTGAAGATAAATATATTTTTTTTAAAAGTTAACTTCTAAGTGACTGGAAATTGCTGAAATTAGCTGGCAATTATCTTTCTATGCATGTCGGTATACAATATACAGCATTGTATTGACGTTTAAACCGCTCGATAGATGTCGCTGTCGCGTCATTTGCAGAACAAACACTGCGCAACACATGAACCATTCGCGCCATGAAGGTAAAAAGGTTGGGCTACCATATCCCTGTTTCAAAGGCTACCATATTTAACTTAAACCGACGCCAGCCGAACGGGCCGTTTTGCTAGAAACGCATGGCGGATAGCGGATGGCGGGTCCAGTGCGAACCGCAGGTAAGAGTAATAGATCATCGGGTAGGCCAGTAAGCAAAAAAAACGCCCATTTGTTCTGGACGCGCTATATTTTTTCTGATCAATATTTGATCTATAATAAATTAAGACTAACGCATTGTTGCAACGATTTGCCTTGCTATATATTAAATATCTTTTAAACCAAATTTGTACCAGCAGATGTACTGCCACCTGGTGTATCTGGTATGATTTTTTAGTATACTTGGTAGGATATGCCAGTGTCAAAGGGAAAACAACTAGGGTTCGACTAGAATTGCAACTAGAATCGACGAACGGATCTAGTCGTTTCGACATTCATTAACGCCCAGGACTTGTTGACCACTTTGTGATCAGAATATAAAAAAGTGGTAGAGGAAAACATTGGGGCCAAGGCTTTATTTGATCTAGGCAAGCAATCAGTTTTTTTTATTTTGTCCCATAGATTACAAGCCAGCCTTGTATGAAAATGATCGATTTAACATAGGAACCCTATTGCCTAGTACGTTTTTAACTCCCATTTTAGTAGATTGCTACCAACTGTACTGGTGGGGGCCGGGGTTAAGTTTCCCAAACTGACTGGACCGGTAAAACGGGAGAAAGTGACTATTACATAGGTACCAAATTTTGGAAGGGGTGATGGTATCCCTTTAACGAGGCATTTGAGGCATTTGAGTTCATCAGCTACCAGGGGTACCAAAATTGTATCTAAAAACCTAGATTACTAATGTAATCATCCATCGTGCTCTTAATTGTATAAAAGACATCCAGCATGACCTGAAAGGATATTTCTTAACAAAGGTCAAGGTCGTGTGACAAAAGGTTATTATGAGTAAGGGTCTACGAAGGTCATGTGTGATGTGATACATGTTATATGGAATATTTACACGTACAATGCAACGTTGACGTTCGTTTTACTATCTTCATTTAAATGAAGGTGGCGTGAAGTTCAGGTCATACAAAATGAATTTTCAACATTTGTAATTTCATTAAAAAGACATATTTTGGACCAGTTTTGTCTTAAAATCAAATGGCGTTATTTGTCTTTGATTATGATGTTTGTATAAGCCAAATACGCAGATAACAAACGACGTCATCATTTTTCACAATTATGGTGTATAACTCGGTCAAAAATACATAGGTGTAGGTACTTATTGCTTTGAAATTTGGATGGGATCGTTCATAATAACTTCTCAATCACATTCCGGTTTTACATGTCTTCGTTACGGTCCAAACACCATGGTGCTGCGGACATTAGGGCCCAAAAGAAGAAGCATGGTCGCGAGGCTTCAGCGCAGATATGACGCGGCTGCGACATCTTTTGCGCACGTCGGTAGCTATCTGAGGCACTGCTCAATTCATGCAGCTGATGAGCCGCATTTTGAATTTTGAGCTTTATAGCTACAATATCCATTTACGGGTCAACAAATATGATCATCCCTGCGGCTGCCGCCACGCTCCTATAGGCACAACACTAGAGAGGCAGCGCAAGCGACCATGTAAACCGTTTGTCCGATGACATGTGACATTTTTTCAACTTATATTTAGTACCAGTCGATTCCACATTAATCGATATATACGACTGAGGGGTAGCATTTTGAACTTTGTCATTACAATATCCATTTACAGGTTACCAAACACGATCATCCCGAGGTTGCCGCTGCGCTCC
>JARFNZ010120028.1:0-12430 GCA_031763405.1 Balanus nubilus | reverse complement strand
CTGGTCTCAATTTCTGTGTACGGTGGGGGGTCGCAAATCAGGAAGGGTCGCTAATAGGAGCTCTTACCCTACATGTTGTGGCAACAGGCCCTGGTCGTTAGCTGGATCCGAACAGCTGAGGCCGAGCCGGGGGTAACTCACTAAAGAAAGCATAATTATTGTGTCCAACCGGATCAGAGAGCGACCAAAATTCCAACGCTGCACCACATATAACCACAGGACACCGGACCATGCCACGCCTAGCCATCCCAACTAAGAAACGGGCCGGCTAATGCAGATGCAAGACACAACTAGCTCAGTGCAACAACATACTGCTTTCACTCAGTACATTTGCACGTATTAACTATACCCCAATGTCGAAAGCTAAGTTTTTTTTTGTAATAGAACACTATTCTAGGGAAAAGCTAGTGTTATTCTAACATTTAATAAATAGCCTTCTGATATCTTACAATGCCGATTGTCGAGGCAGCCCCGAGGCCCCACAGGGTGTTTCGCCCCTCAAGCCACCATGCAGATAAAGGTGCCCAAATCCTCGAGTAATCTCTTCTAGTCACTGTTTCCTTGTAACGTTTTTCCTTATCGCTGCCGAATCGTATAGTTGCAGGTATCAGCCTACGGGCGGTTCAAAGATCGAACAACGCGCCCACTTAAGCCGTAGTAAGTTCTGCTTCCTGATATCAAGGTGCATCGACAGGAACATGACCTCTTCGCATCAACTCATGACATCACTAGACGATTTGGAATAAGTGCACGAGCTTGTAACTCTCCAAGTTGACAGAGGCTGCAGTGCCTCGGAGTTGACGAGTAGCGACCGTTCACCAAAAACTGTCTCCATCGGTAGTTATGTCATGTGCTGGGATTTTCTTAAGGTTACAGGCCCTGTACAGTGTATAGCTAACATCGACCGTCTGAAGTTGAACTGTGACGTCTCTGAACTTGAAACTCCTCGTAAAGTTTAAGGCGAGTTTGACAGGCCGTGTCCCTTTAGATGGCTGGAACCAAGTGCCGCGGCCAAACTTTGCTTGCTGGCCAACAAATGTAACAAATAGCACCACTGACACATGTCTGTGTCTGGATTATTGAGAGACAAAGAAATACACCGAAATCGCATTTGCTGAGGTATTTGGAAGTCTGATTGGAGCTACTGATTATTTAGATGTTTAAGAATAGCCAAGAGAAAATGATAATGTATCGGGATCGTCCAAAAATGTCTTAAATTACACGCCTTGTACTTTATTCTCCCGTTTGGGCCTTTTGCGCGTCGCCAACCATTCGCCAAATGACCTTCGGGTGTGTGTACGATAGACATATAAACGATGCTCCGATGTCTCCCAGCCTTCAGAATCCACTTCAAAATTCCCTGATCAATTCCTCGCGATCAATTATGTCGCGGATCCGCGACCATTGTCTGCTGACTGGGTGCCACTATCTTCTCGCCCATCTTGAACGTTGTCCCTCATTTCCATCAAATATATCCAAACTAGCAATTCCTTGGTCAGCACTGCCTAGCAGTTCCTAGTTCCTAGCAGTTCCACAAGCAGTTCCTAGCTCAGCGTTGACGGGGTGACACCTGACGACCCGACACACATGTTCCAGTCACCGCGTCACCGCCGCGCAGTCGTCGACGTGGCATACCGCAGATGACGTCCTCCCCCTGGCCAACTCGGGATTCCTAACCGATGACGGTTCGACACCGGAGAGTGGCGTGCCGGGCACCGTCACTCGGTTGTGTCAGCGTGACCCCCCCTCCATGGAGACCACTGTTCGGTCACGTGCCTCCCTCCGTCAGCACGACTCTCGCTCCGAGCGCTGTGCTGTTTTTATGTGCCCTGTGATTGCCCTTCCGCATGCAAGAAACGTTTACCCCATGAGATAAGGTCATTTCGGCTACTCATGTACGACTTCCTCAATGAAAGCGAAGAAAACGAAGACATTCAGCATAGTCTTGTATTTTATATTTGTCACAAAACAATACACGCGCTTCGCATTGCAATATGAAGAAGACAGCCTCACGTTCCTCAATGAATATGATGAATGCTGCACAGTGAAGAGTCGAATGAACATGCCGCCTCGAACCTCATGATTCAGCACTGTCAAAACACGGCGAAAGTCACAAACGTCTCGGAACATGCGTCCCAGTACAACACTACACTACGCGGAACTCTAGATGTTCCATCATGACACTATGCAGGTACTTGAGGTCCTAGTGCAAACATGCTCACAGGTAGACGTCCCCGGGCTCGCTTCCCTCTTTAGTGTGAATCACTGACACGCGTATTGTCGAGCCCGTGGACCGCCCACGCGCAGACCATCCAGGAACTGCGACCGTCACGTGCACACGTCCCACCCGCGCCGTCCATATTGCTACTCCTCTGTACAGGAATAAATAGAACAGTCTCTCACGTCTCACATATCACAAGTCCCGCACAGCGTCTCTAGAGCCGCCGCCCGCCGCCTCCTGCGGCGGGGGAGCGAACACATCATAACCAGCCAACTCACATCTCACGCCACATCAAAGGGACACACAAATCCCTTCTCTTCTCTCATTCAATCTCTATCGTTTACTTCCACATTTCTCGCGCTCCCTTTCGCTCGAGGTCCTTCGGTCAGCGCGCCGGGCGCCGTGCTCCGCGCTCTCTGCACACAGCCGACTAGCAGGGGTGGTGGGTGGTGGGGAGGGGCCGCTGCCGCAGGTCACCTGAGACGGCCCTGCGGTCAGCTCGCTCGCTCTTTTCGGGTCGCGCCAGGCGCCTCAGGCCACACGGTGACCGGGCGCCGGCTGTCCCGATGCCGCCGACGCCGGAGGCCGCTCGGCCAGCTGCGCCAGCACCTCCGGAGAGGCATTCGTCTTGAGCACCTCGTTCTCGCGCTCCAGCACGCTGATCTTGTCCACCAGCTTTGAGATGTTGGCCTTGAGCACGTCCACCTCCTCGCGAACAGCCAGCAGAAGGTGCGATTTGACCAGGTCCTGTGGACAGAGGAGAAGCTGGTCAGACGAGGGAAGCTGCCGAGATCAGGTCATTGAGGACGATGCGGTAGCAGGATGTTGCTACGTCAGAGATAGCTGCATGACACGTAGGACCAAACGAGGCTATCTCTCCAACGGAAGGAAGTGGCAGATGCCTGCGGCCAGTACCTCCCACACGCTGGTCCCATGGAGAACACACCACCCCCGTCCAGACACCCGGATATCCGCACGCAGCGCAGGGCTAGTCCAAGTGAACTGTGCCCATTCTGCGACCAACATTAAAGTGGCATTTTGGCATTTTGCCACTCCTATGTTGGAAATGTTAGGCTGTTAGTAAAATTGTGTCCGTCTAGACGGTAATACTATGGTATCCTTTTGCTCGAATTGCTATGTTTATCTGCCTTGCGACTTGTGAATTACATTCATGCAGACATTTAAGATATGGTCAGCGAAAGGTCAGAGTGTTATCTCGTCGTCCTATTGTTACAACAGGTCAGCGGTGTCAAAGCGAACCGGAGCTCGGCCGCAGATGTGGCCTCCAGCGGTTCCGTCGACCCCTGGCAGGCAGAGTCAGCATCTGTCGTCGACCCCGACACCGGAGCGTCGACTGGTGACGGACGGGACGCTCGTGGACCTGAGTCGGCCCCTGCCGCCGCCGCCGCTGACGACTGCCAGCGGTCGCCGTCACGGTCACCGAGAGGGGGCCTCTCCAACCCAAACAGGCCGAGCTCCGCATCCGAACCCGTCCAGCCCACCCCGGACTTGTCGGGAGCGGGTCGGACCGGGTCGGCCAAACCGGGCGGACCGGTCCCGTGCCGTCCGGCCCGCCCAGCGGTCCTCATTCCGCGCCCCGCCGACTCACCAGCAGTAAACGGCGGCGGCCGACCAGCGGTATGCAACAGCTTTCCCTGACGGACTGTTGAGAGCGGCGCCATCATGAGCATCGACGGGTTTACCAGTCAGCCCCCCCCCCCCCGGGTTTGGACCTGATCCTTTTCCGAGTTCGTCTTGGTTGCTCCCCTGTGGTTTGGCCCGTCTCCTCAGACCACACGCGTCCCGTCTCGCCCGACCCCACGCGGCCCGTCTCCCCCGCGATCCTCCCGCTCTCCACTCAAGAGTGCCACCCAACCCGCCATCGCCACCGTCGGTGACGCACAGCGGTCGTCGCCGTTGGCAGCGGCCGGCCGGGTTAATTATACCTCCAGCTCCTCCGACGTTTACATTTAACATTCCCGACTGCGCCGGCGGCCAGCCGCCATCCATCCGACGCCGTACGACGCTCTAAAGAGTGTGACTGACGCACTGGCGGCGCCGGGGCGGCGGCGGCGGCGGTAACGGCGTTCGTGGCAAGCGGAAAAGTAAACAACGTGCAGTGGAATATTCCACTGAGAATTGGGAACGGTTTCCATGGACCATTTGTCGCAGACGTGCCGGGAGGCCGGCTAAGAGCCTGCGCTCTGCTGCGGGAATGGTCGACGACGCCCAGGGCATGGGTCCTGGAATTCGCTGAGTGGAAAGTTAGATGCCTCGGGCCGAACATGACACAATCCAAGAATCGGCAACTGTTAAATCCTGGCCGGGGGCGAAGCTCAGGGGTAGCTCGAAAACCGCAGAGGTGTAGCTCGATTATGCATACATATGATAATGCTGTTTTCGGGTTTGACGACGCAGCTCAGCTAGGCAATATAGTGCACATTTGTGCAAACATCAACGACACTCGCCGGAAAGTACTACGCAGCAAACGCACTCTCGCGTGCACGCCGCGACTAACACGATGACGGCCTAGATTCTGCACGCAGCTGTGGTGCAGCAAGACACAGAGGGAGAGAGACAGCGCAACAAGCCGCCATATCGCCGCCACCTGGGAAAACACTGGGTGCTGAACCACAGCTGCGAGCCGCTGTGAAGACAGGCGGCGAGACCGTGGCCTTGACGGCTAGGGACAGCCCAAACACCGACCCGGCCCGGCGTCCTGACCGCCAGGGTTGAATGGAGGAGACGACCGTGCTTCCGCCTCGTAGCAGCGTGACAGCGAAGGGAAGGGCATGAGGAAGTCGTGATCATGTCACGTCCGAGACTAGCGCAGGTTACAAGGACTCTAGCGTGACAAAAAAAGACGAAGGGAAGTGCGGAGGAACGGTCGGTCCTGATCGCGCGCGAAGTTCGACAGGACGACCCACCGCATTGGTCACAAGGTTGCAAAAAATAATGTCAGAACGCCATAACACACCATGTAGTTATGAAAGCTGTCCAATGCAACTTCCATACATGGACTGAAAAATGCCACATGAGGGATGAAGTTATAAGATACGCGAACGAAGATGGAAACCAATGGATCCAAGCATCCGAACCAACAAAAACTTCCTAGTTGCATAAGAACTAAACAAAACCGAAAAAGTAAACAACAATTCCAACCCATGACAGTAAAACGCACCTCCTCGTCGACCACGACGTAGACGTGATCCTCCATCATCTTGACGTCGAAGACGACGGAGGTGCGGCGCTTCAGCTTGTGCCGGAGCCCCTGGCCGGCCAGCGGACTAGGGCTAGCCGGCGCCGGTGCCGGCAGCGGAGAGAAGGTGTATACTGCGTGGTTGGCCAGCATGACTGCTCACTGACACCGTCCTGATCGGAGCCGTTCTGTCTTCTCGCTTGATGCACGTCCTCTCGCTCTTGCGGTGCGCACCAGCTTCGCTTCAGGCGCACGATTTTCTCCTCAGGCAAGTCTCGGGAATGTAATGAATCTCACGCCGATCAGTCACAACACGTCACCGGTTGGCGGTGGAATTTCAGGAGCTCGTGATTCGCAGGTCCCCTCTCGGCCGCGTCTAATCAGCAACTGCCGGCCGGCTTCGCCACCGACGACGGTTGGCCGGCGGCGGGCGGTTTCCCGTCGCGGCCGCTAGGTGTCAGGCAGGTCGGCGGCGGCGCCCTGCCGTCTGAGCGCTGCCGAGAGCCGCAGGCCGCAATGGCGCCACTTCCGTGCACAGCTGCACGGCGCGAGCGAGGTGCAATTTGCCGCAACTGCGCCACCACCGCAGGGGAGAGCCAGGTGGCGTGATCACAGCGCCGCCGGTCTCGTAAAGCCGAAGTGTTGCAACATGCAGCTAGTGGAGAAGTCCGTTCTGACGGGTATGTCCGCTTTGAGCTAGTTCGCCGATTCGCACGAGGTTTAACCGACGTTCGATGGACAGTCCCTGGTGTTCCGACGTGGGGAGGACTCGATGAATGGGTGGGAAAACGCCTTGGTTTTTCAAAACATTGAAAGCACCGGCCTGACAGTCCACAGATTCCACTGGAGACCTGAGTTAGGACTGCCCGTCATGTCCTACTAGCCACCCGTGGGTGACCTTCCGAGGGTGGCACGCAGACAGACATGCCCCAGTCGCCCCCAGAGATAGCCCAGGCGCTTAGAAATACCGTGGAAGCGATAATAAACACCAGCCATTTCCACACCAGCCATATCCATTATCCACCCGGTGATTGGGCAGCCTTGGACCGATCAGTGGGACACGACCAGGAACTGACCTCCGCTCTGTCCGAGCTGGGTCTGTTATAACACATTAAATCACAGGTCTAACTCGTCTCCGACTTCCGTGACGTCCACATCAGAGATCGCTTTTCATGGCTCCCACTTCCCAGCGCCTCTCCCCCAGAACCAGAAGAGAGGCAGCACCTCTTCCCCCGGACCAGAAGAGAGGAGACATACTAAGCCATCCACTGGACCCTCCGTCTGGACTCTTGAGCCGGCGGCGGCAGGTTTCGTGTGATTCACATTCGGCGCCGGTCGGTCTGTCGCCCCAAAGGCCGGCTCCACGTCATCGCTCCTTATACGGTCTGGCGCCGCCCGCACTCTCCGACGTCCCGCCGGTCAGATCCAGCCCGCTCCGAACACGCCGCTGTCACGGAGACCGCAGGATGGTAAACCGCAGCAAACAGAGGGACGTGCAACTGCAACACCTGCAGCAAAGCGGGCAGAGCCGGATGGTACCGAGAACGAGCTCCGGCCGACTGTCGTGCACGGTGAAGAGAGCAGCGCACAGTGCACAGAACAGTGCGCAGTGCACAGAACAGTGCGCAGTGCACAGAGCAGTGCACAGTGTTCACCGACCGTGCA
Organism: Balanus nubilus; assembly: GCA_031763405.1. Classification (NCBI taxonomy): domain Eukaryota; kingdom Metazoa; phylum Arthropoda; class Thecostraca; order Balanomorpha; family Balanidae; genus Balanus; species Balanus nubilus. The sequence continues at coordinate 5,345 of JARFNZ010120028.1, read as the reverse complement.
CAGCCAAAGCAACGCGGTGTGGGGAGGAGGTGAGGTGCAGAGCGTTACTAGGCAGTGGCCCCGAGGAGACCGGGATTGAACAGCTACTCGCACTAGTCACCGTGTTCCGAGCGCGTTACATTCCTTCAGCGGTAGTTAGTTACCAAGGCCACGCAAAACATAAGAACATCAGCCTGGAGATAATGAGCACCTGCAGAGCAAATGACCTTTCCAGAAAAGATGGGTTACGCACCTTCACGGATCGTTTCTGCAGCTCCAGAATAGCATCCAGAATAGCCTCTCTGAATAGCCAGTCTCTCGGAATATCTCATCCTACCCTGGAAGCGCTACCAGCCGTTTCCGAAGAACCAGGATGCGAGTTTTTACCGTCAAGTGTTTATCTGTCCCGACGCGGTATCTATCACCAGCCGTGGCCGCTGTGCGTCATCGTTTACGTCACGAGGTCATACGTGTGCGTTTGTGCGAGCATGCGTGTGCAGCGCCAGCCGAGCACAGTGCTCCCCCGGGGCAGCAGAGGGGACGGTGCGGGCGGGGCATGGCGGGGGAGAGAACACACACACCACGGTCGGTTGGCCTCGGGCCGCTGCGTCGAAGGTCAGCCACGCACACCGACTGGTTGGCCGGCTGCCAAGGCATACACTGCTGCTGACCGCGCCACGTCCCCCCCCCCTCCCCTCCTCTCCGGTCGCTGCAGAGACTTGTGCTACACTCACACAAACGAGGGAGCTATCTCAGAACCTCACACCAGCTGGCCAGGGGGTTGGTGAGGCGAGTAAGACCAAGGTCATGCAAATCGCTTTGTGTCTGTGTTCAAATCGCTGTGACGAGTGCATTCGGTCGCGATATCACCGCGATTTTCTACCAGCTACATCCAAGCGATGTGACCCTTCCTCCAAATTTGGTCGTCTCGTTGTTGTACCGCAACTCTCATCTATTAATTGCATTTGGGGACTGTATGCGCATTTTGGCCGCTGCACGGGCGATATCGCGTGCCGAATGGCTGTTGCCCGGCCGGCTTCAGGGTCCTTCGGATGGCGTGCGACAGAAAATACGATAGCTCTGAGATCACAGAACAAAAAATAAAGTTTGATTGATTGTAGCGCAGGCTTTGGCACACCCGAACACGTAACATCCAAGCTGACTTCGGGACTGCGGAGCGCCTGCATAGCACATACGCGGTAAGTCCACATCGCTGAATAACTGGACTCTGCTGAAAAGGAAACAATGCACATGACGACCAACAGACGACTGGAAGACCCGACATCACTAAACGCCCCGACGAAATCGAGTCGGTGACGTCACCAAAAGAGAAGCATTGTCTATCGCTGATGTCATATCGGTATTCTGCCCTGAGGCGAGAGAGAAAGGCCCACCACAATAAAGCAGAGAGTCACGCGGGGGGAGGGGGGGGGGGGGAATTTCACCTCGTGCAATCTCAAAATGTCGTCTAGATGTCTCGACCGAACTCCGGGGCTGGACCAGAGGCCAGAGGTCGACAGGACGTTCCGCTGCGAAAGAGTGCGAGGACATCCCGGGTGCCGTTGCCATGAGGAAGTCGTCACAGCGAAGATCTCGATTCCGCACGCTCTTGTAAATCGGCTCCACCACGTGTCGCCTCGCAATTGCTTGGTTGACTCTGGCCCTGGGGATGCGGTTGTGTAGAGACCGAGCAAACTGCTATGATAAGTCGTCCCAATCAGGTTTCAAATTTCAACCACCTCAGCATAAACTTGTCCATGACCACATGATGCAAGGCACTCAGATTACACAGAGTGCACTTGAGCTGCTGCATATACATTTGGAGCTCTGGGATGGCTCAAAGGCTACAGATAGCATGGACTAGATGAGAAACCTGACCTTGAATCTGTTTGGCAGATCAGAAACATCGCCATGGAAGAGAAGTTGCAGATAAATTTTTGTAAGCAACAAGCAGCCTTATAATTTATTTTTGGTGCATTTCCCCATACTACCTCAGAATAATATTAAGTTGCAACAAAACCATAGCTTAATCAAAACACGTTTCTACAACGTAACAACGTATTACGTAGGTATTTGATAATATACGACTAACTTGCTCTCCATTCTCATGAACGAACTTCGTGCGATAGTTTGCACAACTTAAGTATGTTTTGTTACGATTCGAAACATTCAACCCATGGAAGAGAGCTTGGGCATACGAAACATTCGGACAATTAAGCCCATGCAACAATTTTCAGGGAAGAACTAGGAGCCCCGGCAGTGAGAGGATAACATCGTCATGACGTGGCAAGTCGCTAGTACCAACCGCCACGCATGCCACCGTCGACGGCCAATTAGTCTAAATTCTGCAACAACAGCTCTCCACGTCAGAACACGACCTTCATTTAGTGAGACTGGGTGGTCGCATTTTTGGTAGGCTTCCAACTATGCGCGGTTGATGAAATGCGCTTTTGTCGGCCAAGTCTTTCTGCCAAAGGTCGCCATAGCAATCAGGCACGAATGCGACAAGATAAGATTTAAAGCGTCGTCTGAAGTAAATCTGTGCCCCGCAAGGTCGCGACAGTTCCTCACTAGCATCTGACGCAGATCTGGGGCCGGATACAGAGAAGTGAGAAGAAGTGGGCCAGCTGAGAAGTGGGCCGGCTGTAGCTACAAAGAAACAAACCAGGTGTTCGGCTACTACGAACATTCAGAACCTGAGAAACGGATCAGATGTGGTGTAGCCAAGGGCGTTGCCGCACTCCGAGAGTTAGGGGGCCGGATATATTTGCAAGTCGATTATTTCCATGCAACGCTCATAGGCGTAATGTTGAAGTCCGAAAATGTTAGGGGGACGCGTCCCCCATTCCCCGGGGGCGACGCCTATTGGTGTAGAGAAGAGTCGTAGATCAGGCTTCGTAATCAGCTGGAAGTGAGAGGTAGTAGGTGCGATACGGCTCGCCAAGCGCACTGACATCATCACACTGCCAGACACTCAAGACTGGTACAAAGTCACAATGACCAACTCTCTTCAAAAGGTAGCTTATCACCTTTCAACGGATAGCCTATCTCAGTTGCATCATGGTGCACTGCTAATATCAGCCACAACAAACACTCCCACTCGGCACCGCTTTCCACCCCGCCCCTACCAAAACCAAACCATTACCCCCATCCATCCCCATCACCGCAGACCCCACTCACAAAACAGCGCATCCTTGATTAAGCACCAAATGAAACCGCCCAGCCGCAGGCGTAACGGAACCAACACGATCATGACACGTGAATCTAACCCGCCGAGCGCCAGCAAAAACAGCGACCACGTGCCTTCCTCGTGGGTCCGCCCAGTCAGCTGAGAACCGCCACACCACGTGACTGGAGCATGGGAGCCGCTCAGCTGACTTCGGTCAATGCCGCCCCGCTCCGTCCCCGCCCCCGTCCCCAGCTACCCAAACTGCAGCAGGACAGGTAGGACAGGTTTGAGCCGGCGCTGCGTGCAACACGATACATCCGGGAGGGTGCGACACTGGACCACTGCACGGTCGCAGAGACACGTGACTACTTCACACCGACCCACCCCAGTGCCTCGGACGGACTCGTCTCGCAGCGACGGTTGGCAGAGTCGAAGAGAATGGGCGTTGAAAGCAAGGGCGATAGGACGCGACCCAAAATGTAATGGATTTTGACATGCGCCTGTAGGCATTGCACTGAACAAACCGATCATCCTCATAATTCGTTTCCCAATTTTCGGAAGATGAAGGCGCACTGCGCAGAAGATGTCACAGGACAGCAGCATCCGGTGACTCAGAACGGTTACGAGAATTTGGCTCGGGTGGCGTCAAAGCTGAAGCAAATTCAATGAATTTTAGAACATACGTCGCATTTACTTAAGTTTCGCAACAACAACAAAGAAATTCCTTACTTTAACGAGGCATGCCCCACATATCTCAACGATAAAACATGAGTCATTTTATCAACACCATTAGAATGATAAGACCTGTGACCCAAATGACCCTACAATAGATCCGTCATAAGCATCGTAAAGCGAGACGGGAGGCGGACCAAACGATGACACATGGCGCCTCCACTACATTCCTGATCGACTGCCAGAGGCTGCCCGCCCACCCCGGAGAGCCCCGCCCACCCCCGTCGCGGGCCAGTACCCTCTCCTCTCGGCCATCCCCGCCAGGGGGCCGGACCCTCGCCCCGCCATCTGTCGCGAAAACTGCGCAGTTGTACCACCCAGGGTCACCGCAGCGCGGCGCCGTCTGCGACGCAGCACCCCCACAAACGGCCGCCCCTTACTCACCATCGCCTGCTCGATCTTGTTGTCTATCGGCTCGATCTTGTTATCAAGCGAGCTGCCGCCGGGCGAGGCGCTGCAACAGAAGAAAAACTCAGGTCAGTGAACGTGATAACCACGTGACTAAGATGCCGTACAAAGCATCCAGAAAACGATCGGACGGTTGGGTGTAACTTACGCCGCCATTCAGTACGACTTCTAAGGAGTCAGAATGGTCGATAACGTCGATATACCTTCGTGACGACGACTCAGACTGGTTCATAGGGCCTCCCAGGACGCCTCCTACCCCAGCCACACCTGTCCTAACCTAACGATCGACCTGGACCACGCCCAGCGAACGTCGCCCCTGTGCGACTGGGCGGCCCCAGTGAGCGCTCGAGCGAGCTGCGCGGGCTGTGTGGACCGGGCGGGACAGGCAGGCAGGCAGGCAGGGCAGGCCGAGAACTAGGCCAATGGACAGCTCCACCATTAGGAGGCGGCCTGGGGCGGCCCGAGGAGAGCGCCATTAGGCGGCAGATGTGGCGCTGTCGTGCTCAGAACGCGCTCAGATCAGCACGCCAGAGGCTGTCGCAGCTGCGCAGCCGCCCACGCTGTCTGTGGTCCGGACTACCCACGTCAGAGGTACTACGTGCCAGGAGGGCGAAGGCCAGCACACTAACATGCACACAGAGGTCTGCTCGGATTTGGCTAAAATCTGGTCACTACAGGCTACACTCATTGGCAGGGCGTCTGACGACGTAACAAGCCCAAGGCAGAATACAAACATGAACGCGGCACGTGGCGTCGATTGCCTCTCACCTAGCGTCGGCGCGGGCTGGGCGGGCCATGGCGGGGGCGGGGACGGCCAGCAGGGCGCGGCACGAGCTCACACACAGGATACGGTCCAGCCGGCGGTGTACGCTCCAGCCCACCATGACATCGGGACACAGGGACGGCCACAGCACGGGGCACACGGCACGCTCAGTCTCAGCTCGGCACGGTCACAGGCACAGCTCAGCACAGCGCGGCAGTCGGCACACTGGAGGGAGCGGGACGGTGGAGCGGCGGCGGCAGCAGCGGTCACACGGTGGTGCGCAGTCGGCAGTCC
>JARFNZ010120017.1:0-12431 GCA_031763405.1 Balanus nubilus | reverse complement strand
TGATGATAGGATATTGAAATAATGTAATGTGAATGCAAAATGCATGAGAAACACATGTTTTTCGCTCTATCAAAAACTTTTGTACGCGTTTTTTATGAAAATGATGGATGAGGCCCGGCCTCAGTTGCCTCATATGACGAGCCGCCACTGCTTGAGGGGCGACCCTCACGCCTCAGGTCCAATAACGTTCTGCCACATGCTCTGACCTGCGACTCCGACCCAATATCGCCCTAACACGCTTTGTGGCCGTTTTCACCGACGGCGCCAGCGACGTGAAGATCTGATGTTAAACTGCGTCATCGCGATGGCAGGAAGCGGTGCGAACTGTTCTTTTACGGCGCCGACTATGTGCCCGACAATGGTCTGTAAGTGTTGCTACTAAACGCGGGGCGATAGAAAGCGAAGATACTAAACGAGGAAGTGATAAATGGTGAAACGGAAGAAAGAGAGTTATCGATAATTTGTTGGTGAGCAGCGAGGAGCTGAGCGAGAGAAGAGGAGCAGCGCATGGCGATCCTCAATTTCACACAACTGTGAGAGCTCACACGCGCCTGGCTTCACCGTTAGTTTATGTGGAGGCGGGCGGCGGCGGCGGCTGCTGGGCTCATGGGAATGAGACCGTGCGCGACGACGGTGTGTGGTCAGCCGACGCGCTCAGTAAATGGAACACCTGGTGTGTCCACTGTACGGGATGTAGAGCGGCACAGATTGGAGTACTGGTCACTACTCATTGTCCGATGTCCGCTGTCCGCTGTCTGCTGTCCGATGTCCACTGTCCGCTGTCTGCTGTCCACTGTCTGCTGTCTGCTGTCCGCTGACTGCTGTCCGATGTCTGCTGTCTGCTGTCCGCTGTCTGCTGTCTGATGTCCGCTGTCTTATGTCCGCTGCCTGCTGTCTACTGTCCGCTGTCCGCTGTCTGCTGTCCGCTGTCCGCTGCCCACTTCCAACTGCCGAATCTGTAACAGCGAGACGTGCGAAATATTTCTCTCTGCGATCTGATGGATGAGTTCACGAACTTCTAGTCATTCATCCCTATCGATAATCAAAGATCAACATTGGATGGGAATGCATAAATCTGACTTTTAGATCAGTACTAACAAGGCGGCATTTTGTTGTACCGAAGAGGAGGTAAAAATGTTAAAAGCTCGTATTAGATTGCAAAACGCTTGTGCACTTTGTTATCTTCGGTCGGCCATCAGGGCCGTTAGCCACAGGAACCATGTCGGCCGATCTTCATTCCGCCTGTGTTCTACCACCACGAGTGGCAGCGCGGCACGCCCGCACGACCGACGGCCTGATGCGATGTGTGTCACGTGTTGTACACACATAACGGGCCTGCCTCGACTCATGGAGCTGTCATACAACACAGCTGAACAGTGGGAGTGGTATCTTCTGTGTGACACGGCGGGAGGAGCCTCCGTTAGGACCCAGAAGACGGCAAAGTGGCTGTGGTGTGTGGGCTGTTGGGTGTGGAGACTGGGGTGGTGCGAAAATAACACAGCAACGCCTTTGTTCGAGATTAACTCATTGGAAGTAAGCAAGCCGACTTGTCCAAATGTTACAGGGCTAAATAATCACACTGGCGCTCGAGTGGAATACGTGATAGAATGTGATCCACGCAGGCATGCGCCACTCGATATGATTCACCACGAATCGCTGTGTATGCCGTGTGGCCACATGACGAGACGTGGCGGCGGGCCGCGGGTTCCCAGTGCGGTGGTGTTTGTGTCCTGTTGTGCGTTGTCGTCGCCGGCAGTGACGACCTCAATCTCCGAACAAAAGCATATCACCGTTCGCCGGTGGCCGCGCCTTGTGACCAGAGGTCGCCTGTGGATGTGACTCGTCGACTCACAAACGGATGGGTGCTATTCAGACCGGAGTTTATCGAATAATGGTGCATTGTCAACTGCGGAGGTCCAAACCACAGGCTAGCCTGGCTGTGGACTGTTATTGGGGTAGTGGGGTGACCACGCATGTTTGGAGGTCATGCGCTTAATCATATGGTGCAAGTAACCGTGTCAGAACAACGAGTCGAGAGAAAGGCAGTTAGGGGTTCGTGTGATGACTACTCGTGTGGACTCCCACTGAACAAATTACTGCAGTGACTTGTGCCTTTTTGTTGGGCTCTTTCGATTGCCCACAAACTATGGGTGAGATGTGTGTTAATTTCCATCAAAGCGCAGTTACTCAGCATAAATGTCAGCTGTTAAGACGACAGCTTGAACAACAACTCTTTCTGTTCCAGGTATATTGGAGGCCACCCAGACAGCAGCAGGCTCACAAGGCAACGTGCTATACTCAGCAGACGAATCACATTTGAAACCTCCTCGGGAACCAAGTAATTCACCACCGGTTCCCGACCGATTAGAATTGAGCGACAGCGTCAGTCCCAACAGACACTCTGTGAGTGCTGTGAACGGTAAACTGGCGTCGGGAACGTCCGGCACCTCGCAAGTCAGCTCCATGGAGAGCAGCATGAGCCGTGACTCAACCCTGGCGCTGACCAGCGCCACTGTGATATCGAACTCCCCCGGCGCGTGGGCGTCCGCTGACCTCTCGCCAGTGGAGGTCAGGTCAGGTCAGCAGCTGCCCGTGGTGCCCGTATCTCTTGTGCTGCCGTCAGCGCGGGTGAAGCGTTCCGTGACTCCGTCGGTGCGCGGAACTCAGGACACTTCAGACAGAGCACAGCCCGACCGGCAGGCCCGCGCCGCCACGGTGCTGGGAGCGGCGACCTCAGGAAAGTCCCCCACTTCACCGTGGGACCCGCAGGCCAGCTTCAACGCCGAGCCCCGCACGGGCCGAGCCAGTAAACCGGACGTCAACAGCGTCCTGAGCAGCATCATCAGCCTCCTCGGGGACAACGTCCGGCTGGTGGGTCCTCCGGCCGACCGCGCGCCCAACCGGGGCCCGAACCGGCAGAGGCCGCGGCCCAACCCCGGCCGGCCTCACTTGCCGACTCGCATCAACAACCGCGGTCCGCCGCAGCAGTTCGTGCCGGTGAAGAACCGGCCGGCGCCTCCGGTGAGGACACGGCCGGCGGTGAGGCCGTACCCGAGTCATCTGCCGCCGCCGCTGCGTCCGCGGCCCGGTCAGCGTCCGTCCCGTCCTCAAACATCCTCCGGCAGGCCGCGGCGACCCCCGATCGCGCCTTATGCGATCGGCATACCGCTGCCCGAGAGGCTCGTTCCTCTCCAGGGCGAGCCGGTGTCACCAGCGGTGACCACTTCGGTGAAGAAAACCGTCGTCACCGACGTTGGTAAACTGTCGACGAGTGAGCGACCGAGCGCGACCTCGACGCCGCCCACCGTGTCGTCGACGACGACGAGCGGCGCGGCGACGGTCGCCACTGCTGTGCTAAAGCCGACGACGATGACTCCGGCACCGGCGAAGACGGAGCAGGAGGTGGAGGCGGAGACGACGGAAAAGGCGGCCACGTCGGAGAGTGGTGAGGGCGGAGGAGGCTCCGAGGAGAAAGTCCAGACTACGGCGGCGCCAGAGCGAGAAATCACCACGGAAGCGGCGCCGGAGGTGACAACGCATCCGACCGCGCCGCCGAGACCGGAAGGGGCCGTGACCCCACCGGGAACAGCGACCGAAGAGGCCGCCATGACGACAACCCCGGCACCGCCTCCCAGACCGGCAGGGCCCACAGACAGCAACCCAGCGGGCAGTAACCCACCGCGGGCCCCGGAACTGACCCCGGAGCGGGCCCCGCAACCGACCCCAGAGCCGGCGAGGGACCGACCGCGGGACCCTGTACGGAAACCAGCGAGGAACCCTTCTCGGGACCCAGCGAAGGCTCCTGAGTGGGCCCCTGCGCAGAAGCCGGCACGGGACCCGTGGGTGGAGATTCCCAGCACGGCCAACGTCCCACTGTCGGCCTCGGAGAGTTCCGTTCCCGACTTCAGTGACCGTGTGGGTCCGAGCCGCCCTGCGCCGTCGGCCACCCCTCCGCTCTCGGCTCGGCCGGCAGGGTTCCCGGGCTCGGTCCTGAACGCTCGGCCGGGGGTGGTAGTGGACGCCACCCGCCGCCGGCCGCCGCCGCTCCGGCCTCAGGGCGGTCGACCGCAGGTGATCAACGCCCAGCGGGTCGGAGATGTGTTTGACATCACCGTGTCGGCGGCACAGGGCGGCTTTGGAGGCGGTCCGGTCCGTCGGCCGCCCCGGCCACAGCCGCCCTCAGGACAACCGTACGTTATACCAGGTGAGTGCCAGAAACAACTCAGGACAGCCGTACATTATACCAGGTGAGTGCCAGAAACAACTCAGGACAACCGTACGTTATACCAGGTGAGTTACCAGAAACGAGGCGTTCGGTCTCGAATGTTTGTTTGATATTTTGTGTGTAGTTAGAGTTAATCGGACAGAAACGTTTTCGCGTAGCTGAATCTTAATTCATGCGTTCTTAGCTTAACGTCCAAGTTTTTGCACATATTAACTTTTATTCTTGTTTTGGACTTAGATTGATTACCGAAGTCCCATTTGGTTTAAGCTGTTTGAAGAGGACCAATTTGCCCAACAACTCTCGGCTTGAACAGTATATTTAACTACCAGATTTGCATGGTAAGAAGATACAGTCGAGAACCGTCTCACCCACGAATAAATGTTGGGGCCCCATGAAAATCAACCATGGAACCACGGTACGAAAGCCCACGTTGCTTTGGAGATTACATTGGTCGTTAATGATCATACAAATCTGTTTTGAAAATGACGATGCTTCTACATCCCAAGTGGGTTGATTAAGAATTTCCTTCTTTTGTATACGACGCTTTGTGTATGTTTGCACGTTTCTCACCGTTCATAGCAAGCGTGAGTTTAAAAAGAACTGAAGTCTATCCTTCAGTGCGTCTGACACGCTCCCCCATCCTGCAGTGGACATTAACCAACTGCGGGGCCCTGGTGACATCATCACAGAGCCGGACGCCGTCAACAACGTGGTGTCCATCGACGGCCGACGGACCTACTTTGACCTGTCACCCACCGACACCAGCGCCGGCGGCACTTACCAGGTTAGGGGAGGAATGATGACTTGATATGAATTGTGTCTTCAGTTCAGACTGATGGTTACTGATGGTTGATACTTGTCGAATTTATGTCCTTTAATTATACCAAATCAGATGACTCGATAATGTCTCGTATTTATTTTTGTCGGGTTAGTCTAAAATATACGAGTATGTTGAACTATGGTAGCTTTTACACCGATATTCCCTTTCAGACGGTGGGCGCAGGGCTGGGTTTGGGCGGCCCGGCTCTGCCAAACTTCCCTCTTCCAGTCTCCAGCCGGCCCAGCGCTCAGCCCAACTACCAGCAGCCGCAGTGGCCCCAGCAGGCGGCTGCCGCCCCAGCACAGCGGCCCCAGCAGCGGCCCCCACAGCGGCCCCCGCAGCGACCCCCGCAGCGGCCCCAGCAGACACCTCAGCAGGCGGCCTCATCATACCCCGTCCAGAGGCGCAGGCCCTCGCCACCTCCCATCCGGTCAGTCTAGCCTCCTCTTCCCGGACAAGCTTCTCACCTGGTGCTATAAGAATGATTGTTTCGAGAAACGTTGCAATACATAACCGGATTCCATGAAGTCCTGGTGGATTTTGAGGTGTGACCAAAGTTAATGGCATGTAAACATGCAGTGAAAGTTTGTTCTCCAGTCTCAGCTCCCTGTGTGTTAACATTTACCTACCACACGATAATTACATTGTAAGCCGCTGTAGATAACGTAGATAACGAGTGTGTGTGTTTCCAGAATCGACACGTGCATCGTGGGAGATGACAGCACCTGTAAGCGAGAGTACAACGAGCGCTGCAAAACAGAGGACGGCGTCTCCTCCTGTCACTGCAGACCCGGCTTCAACCGGCTCCGGCCGCGCACAGCCTGTAAACGTGAGGATATCCCGAGTGACCTTACTGGGAGCGACCTGGCTGAGAGCAGATACTCGGGATGTTTTCTTTCCGGAGGCGATGTACCAGGCGCCGGACCGGCGACAACATCAGTGTTGTGTCAACCCCCGTGCTTGGCACAGCAGTGCTCTAACAGCGCGACCTGACTTCATGATGCAGCGGTCACGAGACACCGAAGCGGTGTTTGTTACCAATTCAAATCAGGCCAAACCATACGGCTGAGGCGCCACGCTGAGTTTCAACTCATGCTAACACTCGCGTGATAACGGGTCGTGTGAGCTGTTTATGACCGATGGACGCGTCTTATGTAATGCGATATGAGAGGTCACTGAGCGTACCCGTCTTCCAAGGCGCGGTGGATGACGTCCTGTCGGACGCCACGCGACCTGTGAGGTTACTGACACTTGCACCACTCTCTGCAGGCGTGGTCTCTGTGGTAATGACGGTGAAGGTGGACGGCATCGGGGACAGGACGCTCGCCTGGCAGGCAGCACTTCGCAACCCTCGCTCAGAGGTGTTTCAGCAGCTTGCCTGGGACGCAGAGCACGCTGTAAGAATTCTCACACAAACGCCCAACACTAACGGCGACCGATGCAAATGCTGTAATCAAACTTAACGAAAACAATTGGAAGACATTTTTTTTCATTCATTTGCCAAATCATCCTCGTTGAGTTTATAATATTTCCTATAAACAAAATTTATGCTTGTCAAATATCTCAAAGTATCGGTCATGTTTAGAAATACTTATTGTGGTTAACAACAAATATCACCTTGCCAGATAACTTATGCCCGAAAGGTGTCAGACAATCCTCTGTTCCCTTTGCCGCAGAAGTAACTCATTTTCCTTCCGCAGATTGCTACCTCCATGTCTGGCACCTCGATGCGCGACATCTACATGGGCAACAAGGTCACCTCCTTCTACCTGCTGCGCGGCGGCGTGGCATTCAACACGACGGTGAGCCTGCTGGATACGGCGCAGACCCGACGTCAGCAGGTCAGCGACGAGCTGCAGCGACAGATGAACCGCGCCATCCGCGCCAACGACAACATCATCGGCGACTCCAGCCTCTTCGTCGAGGGCCTCAGCAGCCCGGTGCCGCGCGTTCTTGGTGAGTGGGGGGTTCTATGGTCTGATGTCGATCGTCCTCGGTGAGTGAAGGTTCTTTTGTCGTATGTCAATGTCTCGAGTAGTGCTTTGATGTTTTGGTATATTGGATATATTAGAGTTATGTAGTGAAATGTCGTGGCGTGGATTGGTTATCGTCGAAATTTGACAAATGCTTCAATCTCTTATGATTTGCATATCCTGGATTCTAGTAAATTGTATCATCTTGATGTCAGAGCCGAATTAGATCGAAATGGTCCAATCCAATATACAATCTCAACACTGAACCGCTTGATACTTCAGTCTCTCGGAGTCTCATTCTGAATGTGCGTCTTTTTCGTTACAGACCTAGACGAATGTGAGAACTCGGACCAGCACGATTGTGACGAGAACGCCGAGTGCAGCAACGTGTTCGGCAGCTTCACCTGCAAGTGCAAGTCCGGATACGACGACAGGTATGTTCAGCAAGCATTGACAGATACAAGATGTGACTTCTGCCGTCTGAGAGCCTGCTTTTGTATTACTAGGATATTTATGATGTTTGAGTTCCATTTGATATTCAATATAAATCGTCATACTCAACCCATCCCCGTGTCCCGTCAGGTACCGCACTGACGCTCAGAAGGCTGGCCGCTACTGCGACTCGTGTACCGACGACTACTGCAGCGACCGCGGCACCTGCCAGATCTTCGACGGCGAGAAGACGTGCCAGTAAGTCAACTCAAGCCCCATCACTCTACTCCCCTCCCACACACACACATTACCCCCGTGGGGGGAGTCAGGCAGGAGGCGCAGCAGCTAGCACCTCTGACCAGCCCTCTCATCACCGCCGGAGGGACACTCACAGTTGTCCCTTTGCCGTCCCTTGTCATCCCCTTGTCGTCGCCTTGTCGTCCCCTTGTCATCCCCTTGTCGTCCCCTTGTTGTCCCCTTGTTGTCCCCTGGTCGTCCCCTTGTCATCCCCTTGTCATCCCCTTGTTGTCCCCTTTTTGTCCCCTTGTCGTCCCCTTGTCATCCCCTTGTTTTCCCCTTGTCGTCTCCTTGTCGTCCCGGCACCACATACTCCTGTCCTGTCTTGATCTGCGGACCCGTCCTGCTCCGATCCTGAATTGTCCGGTTCCTTACGATCCGGTTCCGGCGGCCTTGGGCGCGATGGATGTGGGTCAGCAGTGTTGCGCCACCTATGCCTGGCCAGGATGCGTCACAAAGTCACGCTTCAGGGAACGGGATATCCGCCCTGGGTCGTGCAGAGTTCGAAGTGTGTTGCGCAATTTACGCCCTGTTCACATGCAATGATCAGAGTCAACCAGACTTATGCTTTGTCTCGGGACTGGAAAATAAAATTGCGTTGAAGAAAACGAAAGCTTGTGGTGGAGTTAAGGGATTAGTTATGTCACTTTCACTTCTTTCTTGGAACGGTGATACTTGTGTCTAATTCCGATAGATGCTCGCGTTTACCATGTGGCTGCGTAGTGCGCATTGTTCTGGTGGAGTTGGCATTTCCGGTTCAGCTGGAAAAATACTTTTTTCGGGCTTAAGCAGTTCAAATTGTTTTACATATATTTTTGCAACGCAACAGAAATGTATAGTGGATATCTTATTGATGATTGTGAAGCATAAACCGGCATTCACGTTTCTGTTTCTGATCCAATGTTTGCATGTTTCGACTGATGTATATGTATTGTGTTGCCAGATGTCGCGGCTCCTACTACGGAGCTCGGTGCGACATTGACGGCGAGGTGCTCGGGGCAGCTCTGGGAGCCACCGTCGCCGCCGCCGTCATCATCGTGGCCACCTTCATCTGCCTCTGCAAGTGGAGGTAGGTTACAGGAGAGGCTGGATGTTTCGCATAGGTTCGTTTTCATCGTGTAGAAGAGGGATGCCTTTCGATATTAATATTTTTAAATCACACCTTGACTGCTAGGCAGATGGACACAATGATAGGTTAATTGTTTGATAAACCGATAATGTAGGAATACACAAATATTTTAATATGTCTTTTCATGAGCGGCATTGTTGCGATTGTTGAACCACATTGTTGAAACCGTCGACAAGGATGAATCTTATGCATTTTCCGGCACATTCGTTTGGCACATGCTCGGCATGTTAAGGTAAACTAACTTTTTTCCATCTTACAGCAAACGCTGGCACAAGGGCCAGGGTCACACGAAGGTGGAGATGGGCACTCTGGGAGCGGCCAGCGGCTACTCGTTCATGAAGCCCTCGGCAGCGGCGGCGGCGCACGCCAACTTCCAGATGGGAGTGGAGGAACGACTGCGCTGGGCCCAGATGGCAGAGGCCATCGGACACCAGAACCTGTATGCAGTAAGTATCTACCGGAGTGGTCGGTCCTAGAAACGCAGCACGGCGTTTCATAGCTTGGAAATATATCGCTTACGTTAAAGTCAGGCGCCCATCGACGCATGACTGGCTGTTTTAGTCGGAGACCAGTCATGCAAGTGCAAACGGATGGTTTGTGAATGACGTTGCCGTTTTGTAACCAAAGTGAGGACGACGAGATGTAAGTAAACGGTGTGAGTTTGGATTGGAGTGGCTGAACAATGCCCGCACCATGGGACATAGACGGACTGTTGTAAATATTCGTGACATAGACCTGCACCGGACAGACGGCCTGACCATGCGTCTTCACGCCTCACTGGCGCACGTAGTTTCTGTGTCGTAGTTGTGTCTGTGACGGCGCCGCCGCCTGATGTCTTACGTGTGCTTCTCTCACTTTAACTACCACTGACCTCGCTCTATGTTGTGTTTGTCGCTTCTCGCTTCCGTCGACTAACCACCCTTTGTAATGCTGTAGTTTTTACGCTCTCTGACTATTCTCATTCCTTCTCTGACCAACGCTTCTCACTTCTCTCCACCTCCACCGTGACCACTGCCGGCGACCACGCGCTAACGGCCGGCCCCTGGCGTTCACAGGTCCCGTTCAGTTCCATGTACGCCTCTGTCCCCGCCCTGAACCGTACCGGCACCCTGCACTCGAGCCGCTCCACGGGCCGGCGGCACCCTCCGGCAGCCGTGCACCTCTCCCTGGCCCGCAGCCGCGCCGCCGCCGCCCACGCCTCCCTCGACTACATCCTCACTCCCGTGGTGGCCACTCCCCGCTCCCGGCGCAACTCGGGCAGCGGCGCCGCCGCCACCGCCGTCCAGTCCTTCTCCCGGACCCTCTCCCTGCCCCCGCAGCAGCGCCAGACGCCACCCAAGGCGGGGCCCTGGTGGCTGCCGGCGCGTCTCCGAGCTAGCAAGAAAACGCTCGGCAGCGGCGCGGAAAAAGTTAGTAGCCGCGACAGCCGGCCGGCCGGCCAGCCGCCGACGCCGTCGCCCGACTATGGAGACACCTGGTGGGAGCCGGCACCAACTACTAGTACTAACACTATGCCGGGGACGAGCGCAAGCCGGCGCAGCGAGCACCGTGCGCCGCAGACTCTCGACGAGTGGGCGCTAAGAGAGCGGCGCTGCCGCACGGAGCGAGCCCGTCCCCGGCGCGCCCCGACCCGCCTGCTGTCCCAGCATGACCCCCGTAGAGCAGCCCGTGATGACAAAGTTAGTACCGCGCGCATGTGTGGGCATGTGGACACGGAGGAACGAGGCACGAGACACTCGACGCACACGGAGCCTGCGGAGGGAGGAGCGGAGGGACTGGTTTGAAGTGAGGATGGAAAGTGACGGGTCAACAGCTGCACCCACAGCCGACAGCCAGGATGGGCACGCCCGGACCGGACCACCGCCAACACGCAACTAAAGCGGCAACTGTAATGTTCGACGGGTATATCAGGAGGACGTCGTTAATTAAATACAACGTGCAACTAACGACGGTGGATTAGGTGCATGTGTTGATGAAGTAAATTGCTTGACATGACTCGAAAATGTGCAATAACTAATGATTGACTTGCATTGTGAATGGTTGTTACACCAAACACTAATTACTTTGGAAAAAACACGGTTGGATGAGACACGTGATCCGTCCTGGCATGGCCAAACACTGATTTTAGAGAAAATGCGAATGCATTTCAGTCTCCTAAGTTCCCTTAAATAAAGTGTTTAATAAGACTACGATTTGGCCCTTTGACTTTGGTCATTAGCGACAAGTCATAGGTATGGCCAAAACACTCAATAAATCCCACTAGTAATATATTTCATAGAGGGCATTTTTGTAACGTAACAAAGTTTACATTCATGCTTAACATTTCTAGCAATATACCACTAATTCGGTAAGGTATAAGCTGTTAACCTACATGCACTACCATATATCAGCAGCGCTTACTAAACGTAACTTGTAACATCGATATAACGCAGTGAGCTTCAAAATTTATTTAACCATATCACTGGTCTTAACATCAGTCCTGGCTCTCGAAATCTCTAAGCCGATGGCGTGGTTTCGAATCTCACTGAGTGTGCATTATTTCCAGCCGGAGCCCCTGTACGGAGGACCAGGAGGAGGGGTGCCTCTGTACGCGTCACAGCCGAACCTACCGGGGAATCTACCGGACGGGCCGGCCAGTCTAAACTTCGCAAGGGCAGGTGAGCACCATCAGAGACTGACCAACGACGCCCTATCATTGAAATAGTCAGGCAAAGTATGAACCCCAGAGAATGCTTTAGATATGCTACGGCCATTAGCCGAAAGTTTGTTTAATTTTTTTTCTTCCAAAATCCCGATTTCCATTTTCTAATATTTGTATCGAATATGCAATAGTTTTTTTCTCCCTTGACTTATCCCAGTCTCCCAACACAGATATCAATCCTCCAGCAGCATGCATGGTTGTATCTGCTATTGCTCCTAAGCTCTTCTACTGACCATCTGTTTTCCGTTGAGCAGGTCGGCCGCCGTTCCCGGCGCAGGTTCTGCGCTCCATGACGCCGGCGTACGGCGGCGGGGAGCGCGGCCCGATCGGGATACCCCTGGGCCGCAGCGGCCGCACGCCGCTGCCCCAGCCACCAATGGAGGACGACGGCCCGGTCCGGCCCAGGTCACGGGGCTCGATGGCGGTGAGTAAAACAAGGCCAAGGTGGAGGAACAGGTCAGAATGAATGTAAGGGAACCAGACACAGCAATGGCAGCTAATGAACTTCTGAAACTGCTAACGGATTCCCCACAGAATGTACGATTTGGGATGGTACTCTGCACATACACCATTAAAACACGAAGGTCTCCGATTGAAAAAGTTTTTCACCGCCTACAGTGTATTCGAGAATGAATGCCCCACATTAATTAAGTCACGCGCGAAACGAATTTTTTCAGAAATACGTGCGGAGATGCAAAGTCGACATTGCAGCATTTTCTCTTCGTACCATTTTAGCACTGACAGGGCCAGAGCGGCAGCTTTTGGCGGTTTGGGGGCATCACCCCCAAAAAAATCACAAAACTCAGAAATGCATTGGATTTCCCTTCCTTATGCATTGTTATAGTTTGAAAACA
>JARFNZ010120006.1:0-12431 GCA_031763405.1 Balanus nubilus | reverse complement strand
TGGCCCCCCCCCCCCCCCCCCCCCCACACACACAGCGCCAGAACCGAGGTTCTGGATCCGCCAGTGCCTGTCATGACGTAACATAATCTTCCTTTCGACACGCTTCACGTCAAGGGTGAAAATCTTAGGTTGTTGTAAAGAGGGAAAGCATGTTAAATTTTAAATGCGTGACTATTTTGGAACAACTCCGTCACAAGTAGAATAATGCTGTTTACTATTTCACGGAAGAATCATAACGGATAGTTTTTTTATTATTTTCTCCTCCCCGTATTTAGCATTGACCGTATCCGAGTGATTTGGGATGTCACATATCAACTGTGAATTGGCGCAGCCACATTCTCACTCGACGGGATCTTATGTGACCTGATGACTGAGGCAAATCGTGAAATTGGTAGGAAAAAGTGGTAAAAATGGTTACTTATTCTGTTTACACCCATACAAAGGCCACTCGTCTCAAAGCCGAAATTAACACGAAGATTGCCTGCTTTTAATCATGTTTAATTTCTGAAGTAGGTTAGGATTGTTTATTTTTAGTCAGGTTTGCCATACGAACCATGAACATTGGATCTATAACATATTTGTCAAGAGATCTTATCGAGGCGCGTTGCACTTACGCCTTAAATGCCCCAGCTTAGTTTACCAAGCGTGTCATTGACATTAAAATACAGTAACCGAGTTACACGAGTCAAGTGGCCCGATTGACTCCACAACAATTTTAAGAGTGCATCGTCAATCGTCATGCACTTAAAGCAGCGTGAGTCACCTTTTCAGATTAGCAAGGCTGCGCTCAACTGTACATACACCTAGCCAGTTGACAGGTGACGCCGTCTTTAATATTATCTTCCGCGGCGCGGGCAGATGCACTCCAACTCCCCCGGAAACGGTTGACCCCGGCTCTGACTCGACTTCCGGTCCACGTTGTCAGCTGAGTCAGGCCCGTGGAATGGTGCCGTTGGTGGCGCACCTTGCGTTGCATTTCGCCGCCCTGCGACGGTGGTGGCGCAGGATACAGCAACAGGTGACAACGGCGCTTTGTCTGCTCCAGATGCCGCTCTGACGGAGTGGGCTGGTGTCGGATGACGGGTTGACAGATCGGCGGCGGTTGACGGTTTTTGGGGATTGGCGGCTCCGTAAATCATGTGGCCGTCTGCCACCGAAGACGATGCTTGGCGGGATTGACAGCTGGGACATTTGGGGACACAGCCCTGTGGTTGGTATCCACTCTCCGAGTTCCGGTGAGATCTGATAGGGCCCAGTGAGACCCGGTGAGGTCTGATGAGGTCTTGTGATGTTTGGTGAGCTTTGACGAGATCCGGTAAGGCCTCATGAGGTCCGATGAGGTCCGATGAAGTCAGAGGAGGTCTGATGAGGCCCGACAAGGTCCAGTGAGGTCAGGGGAGGTCTGATGAGGTCCGACGAGGTCCAGTGAAGTCAGAGGAGGTCTGGTGAGGTCCGACCCCAGTCAGCTCCTGTGAGCCCGTTTGCTTCCCGTCCCAGTGCGCGTCAGACCAGAGAGACAAGTGACAACCACTCTCATTGACGCCTCGTCCGCCACGGACCGTCCCCCAGGGACAATAGAGGGGGGTGGGGGGGGGGGGGGCAGCCCCGGAACGCCGCTGAGGCCGCGTCAGTGACGCCCCACAATGACGGCGCCAGTCACAGACCACCGACCGCGCCGCCAAACCGCACGCAATCACTCACGCTCACGCAAACAACCGCGATGGTGTTGACAAGAGCGACCAACGCAGGCAGTTGTGGTGATGCAATGTCCTGTGATACGGACGGGGGTGGCGCGATGTGTCCGGTTGTAAATTCAAGGAAATGTGATACTATTTAATACTGGTGCGATGTTGGCAGGCAGGGGCGGAGAACTGGGAGGCGCCATAGAGGGACGGCTGCTCCGGGTGGATTATTCAATATTTTCTTACTCGATCATTCGATATGCTTATTTAACTTTTAGATCATACATACATACATACATACATACATACATAATGTGCGAGTCATAATGTCCGAGCAAATACGTAACGTCCGAGGCAAGCAAATGGTTGGCAATCATTCGATGGTCTGAAAACTTATCGGGCATGCCGTCGTGAGTTTCCAGCAGTGAGAGTGAGCA
Source organism: Balanus nubilus (assembly GCA_031763405.1). Taxonomy (NCBI): domain Eukaryota; kingdom Metazoa; phylum Arthropoda; class Thecostraca; order Balanomorpha; family Balanidae; genus Balanus; species Balanus nubilus. The sequence continues at coordinate 10,312 of JARFNZ010120006.1, read as the reverse complement.
GATAGGTAGATATGCACTGTCGAAAATGAACGTTAGGAATTTAAAATAGGACGTTGAAACAGCGCATGTTGACCGAGTGTAACTTCGCCAAATCTGCATGCCTGTGGTGATCCAAGCATGCAAACATGCACGAGGAAAGCTCGCATGTGATTCCGTCTTCCGTACGTTGTGTTTGTGTAGTTGTGCATTATATTCAATTATTGATAATACAAGATATGACATTTATGTATGTAGAACAATTCAAATCCCACGGCGTGAGTCACCAATCTGTCTAGAGATCAGTAGAAATAAAAGAATGTCCGTCAGTAATAAGCACCTACCCACAACCCGCCACATAATGATACTAATTATAATTGTGTGTGTTATCATCTAAGAAAGGCGATTTGACCGATATAGTACGGTAGCACAGCATAGATATTAGATATCATCCGTAAACCTAAAAAGGTATTCTTCCGACCTCCGACTCAACCCTTTGATACCACGCTGTAGACTTCCACTAAACGAGGCAATTTGTATCCATGCACGATTCAAAGGCTCTCCGGTGTCAGCTGGCAACGAAGAACGGAAACACTCGCCGCCTGTTTGCTGCTGCTACGGACCACCAATAGAGCTGAACAGAGAACAATGTGGGCACACGGGGAGGCGATATCCCATGTGACTTGCATCTCTAACGGGACGGGCGTGACGCCTCTGTGACGCCGCACGTCAGGTCACGTTACGTTACGCATCTGCATGGCGCGGTGATGCCAGAGATACTTCCTACGCCGTTTCCAGGGATGTTGCACGTGCCTGCTGCACGCCGGCTATGCCCGCTCGGATTCAGTGAATTATTCGGATGTCCTCGAGGCAGTAATCCCAGAGGAGTCTGTCTCGGCTTCCCGTCTGTGGAGATGCTGATGTCATCACCATGTGATGTCGCAAACTTATTCCAAGGTCAGCGAGTACGGCATTATTGCGGCAAATTCGGCAGAGTGACGTTGGAAATAATGAAATGCTGACGTCAAAAAGGGGCCATCTCATATGCGGGTGCGCCGGGTGGTGTGCTATTTTCATCCTTCTTTTTAAAGTCGCATCTTTATTTATAGGTAGGTCCCATCAAAATGGCACCCGGCACACCTTAGTAACGTCAGCACGTCTGCATTCCGCATTGTAATCCACCGTCGATTTATCGGCGACACAAACATGTCTTCGTGTAACCTTTCCTTGAACATCAGCATCAGCATTAGGCAGTCTATAAATATACACCTCATTGGCACGAAACCTGTTCTGAACTACGTGTTTGACCTCAGCTCTTCACCTCCGTGCTGGGGACTTTACCTCCTTCTCCTTTATCCCTACGTCCACATTTACCTAGTTATGTGTGCTCAGCTGTGTTCCTGAACAAGTCGTGTTATCGACTCAGCCTTGTAGCTATGCATCGCGGCCATGATTCACCTATGACGTCACAAGGGGGGAGGTGCCGGCCGTCGGGTATGTCGTATACCCGGCATTCCCGTTACGTATATACCGAGAGTGAGCTCGGTCTGCACTCGATACCGATAGCGAGCGGGTCGAGTCGACTCGGTGGTTCAGGGGCCGGCTAATGCCACGTCAGAGGTTGACGACGGCCGGTCGGCGCCGGTTGAGGCAGCTCGAGGCTCGTGAGCGAGGCGCGCGTGATCCGAGACCGAGATTCGTGGGCAGTGGGCAGAGGAGCTCGTGAGCCGTGATCGTAAGATTCGTGACTCGTGATCTGAAGGGTGCATGACCCGTGGTTTGAAAACGGGGCGACTCGTGAACGGAAGAATCGCGACCTGGGAACTGTCAACGGAGAGATTCGTGACGTGGTCTGCGAGATTCGTTACTTGTGAACCGAGGATTCGTGACTCGTGAACTTGGGGCTCGTAACGCGTGAACTCGTCATCCGTGACCGTGAGACGACCTTCTCCCACCTGCGGTATGTAGGTGGCTTGTGGTTTGCAGGCTTCGTTATTCTTGATATGATAAACTTACACGACATTTCCAATGAAAAGCGTCAACTCAGATTGGTAGAATCATAGATACCTAACTGAAGTAACAGTTATCTATGGTAGAATTTTAGCGCTGTCGGGCATCCTTTCCGATAATACCAATAATGCCAATCAACCAGCAGCCAGCCTGACTCCTGTGCCGTGTATTTGTTATCGCAGACGGAAGTTTTTTTTAGAAATAGTCAATACAGTGCGTGTTTATATTCATTTCGTTGTCTTCTTTTCACTCAAACCGTTTTTCGATTGAGTGACGCAGTTTGAGTGACGCTTGTTTCTTGACACACTACCAGTAGGTATATTTACCAGCGTATGCACGGCCTGTCTGATGAATCTGAACCCATCATTACCGGTCATTTAACGGGCACGATCAGGTGGTACACTGCACGATTACCAGCGGTACTGAAAAGTTACCGGCAACTTTTCCTTTTTTCCTTTTTTATAGAACGTACAATATTCTATCTAAGTAGGGTCATTCTTCGTGTTCCAGACAAAAACTGACCCAGAAAAATGTATTGCAACGTCTAAAGACCGAAATCACTAGTTTGACCTTTTTGACCTTTTGGCCTCAGATGACCTTGACCTGACCTATGGCCACCAAAGGCTGCTATGCCAAGAACGGTATTTAGAAGTTTCAGGGTTACGATTCATGTCGATTTATTGGCTACATTGCGTTTAACATCATTATTTCGCGCGGCAATCCCACCCACCGAAAATGGTCAAAAATGTCGTATTTGTCCTGACCTGTGACGTCATCGATGATCTTCAGATCATGTTTCGCTTGATATTCTGAAGGCTTGTGTACACTGTACAGGTTATCCAATACCCTTTGACTTTTTAAAATGGACCCAGTAGTTTCGGAGATCGTGGGAACCAGCCCCCCCCCCCCCCTTCCACGGCGGGCATGGGTCGGAAATAGTCCAACGGGGTGCGGGTTAAACCGATTTTCCCGGATGGCGTATAATGCATAACTCATCCTTGGCCGATTAAAGTGTGACGCTACCAAGCAATCACACCAGCAGGCAACTGACTGAATCACTTCCGGGACTTATCGCTGACCATTTAATCCCTCCACTCCAGACGGACGGTCGGGACGGCTCTTCCGGCCCGGAACGACGTCGACTCGGCGTGACCAAGACCCAGAGGCAGCTGAAGGCCTCCAGCTCGCCGGTGCTGCCTGGCAGGAGGAACAGCACGTCCAACTCGGAGTGGGACGTCAGGAGGTGGGTAACGGACGTCAGAAGGAAATGGGGTGGAGGAGGTGAGTGGGTTAACCCTATTCCCGAGGGCAGATTGTACCCCCGCAGTGGTTTTTGGATTGCTGCTCCCAAACCGTTAGGTGTAGGGTTTTGAAACTTAAGGACTTTTCCTAAAATTGAATGACAAGTGTTGTGTAAACAATTTGAGCAGAGTCGGATCAGCAGAGGCGGCGCCAGGTCCTTGTTTTTGGGAGGCACTTTGTCACAATTGAATGGTTTTGAACGGCATCGTGGGGTTTGCTTGCTTCTTTAGTGTTCTACGGCACAATAAATGCGTCAGATGCACTTACCTAGCAATATTCATGTCAAACACAGGCGAGTGCACTTGTTTTTGGCAGAGGCATACTCAGGTACACAAAATGGGAGGCGATATCTTCAAGTGCGGGCTGGTAGTGACCCTGACCCCTAGCTCCTTACCTGTATCCGCCTAAGCGCAATACGTAATTAAACAAATAATGGTAACATTTCAAGCAATTTAAGCGAGATATAACAACGTAACGTGTCGAACAAATAAAAATGAGATATATTTTTTTTATTTTTAACCCCATTTCTTTATTTCCTAATACCTAATCTAATTATGCCTATGATTTATCACTTTTGGAATATGTTAAAAAGGCCTGTCTTTTCAAAGCTTATAAAACGTTTATGCATAATAATCAGTTGAAAAACGTGATCATAGTGACCTTTCAAAGATACACAAATTTGTCCATTTTTAGCCACCAAACCACCTATTTTCTGACCAAAAATGAATTTGTTTACTTCAATAGGAGAATCTCCTCATGGCATATCGAATGGTGTTTGTTTTATCGAAATCGGTCGGGTGCATCTCGAGATCATTGGGGAGGGCTAATCCCCCCCCCCCGCCCCCCCCCCGCGGGAGGTGTTATATCGACATCTGCACATTGATTCTACGAACATTTGCTAACTGCAAAATGCAAGCTCATGTCCTTACATACCACTCAGATGAACGACATGATACGCTTCTACATGGATTGCTATATTTCCTTTGGTGTCCCATTCCCTGAACTCTGGCCTAGTGCATCATAAATGCTGCCTATCTGAAGCAAGGTCACAACGTAAGCGGTCCTCATGATAAGCTGTGTCACACACAGGTCCGGACAGGGATAGTGGACGCAGGTGTGGGAGGACTGGGGGGGCTGAGACAGATGGTGTGCTCTGTCAAATTCTCCTGAAGTTCATGTCATTATAAATCGAGAACACAAGTGCTGATTTGTGCTGTAAGATATTGATGTGAACTTTGTGATTCATGTTCCGGTTTATTTGATATCAGCTGGCTTAGAAATGCCCACGCACATGTGCTTGAATTCTTACGTAGGCATGCTTGTTATCTACATACAGTGTACCTACATACTGATAGTTGATACACCAGTGATCAGCTTCAGATCCGTCAGGGCGCTTCCATATAGCTGTTCATCCCAATTGATTGGTTCACGAAAAAATAGCCTATTGATTAATATTGCTAAATATTGTTTCCGGACTGCATAAGTGGGGAATGATCGAACTAGAAATGTCAGCCAGGGTTTATTTCCACCGGCAGTGGTCCAAGCCAAGGTTGAGCGAGAGATTTAACTTGTCATTATTCCTTCTTGGCTAGGTTACGTTAATAGACCCTTCAGTTCAAACACTCCTAATTCTAAGAATCTTCGGTAACGGCCGGGGTATTCTAATCCAATGTCTGGCCGTGACTTCTGGTCCCAGAGTGTGCCCGTGCATTCCCCCAAACCCCTAACTATCCAACTATGCCTGACTATAGATTTATCATAAGTACGGCCCACTACGACGAGATCAATTTTGTATCGTAGTAATAGTAACATTTTTCATATCACCGTGTTTTTTGTCGAATTATTTTTGATATATTTTGGGAGAACAAATTCGGGCAATATTTTTACGTCGCATAGGGGACGGGTAAGCTTGTTCGCCGGTAGCTGTCGTGGGCCGACGTACTGAATGTCGATCCATTTGTAATCTGTCAGCCACTGTGTTGCCCCATGGAGAGTTGGTGATGTCGATACTCGATACTCGAGACAAAGCGGCGCATTAATATTAATGTAATGAGGCAGGTGCGGCTTTGACTTTTAAATCCGAATTTACAAGTTCGTTTATCGGGGACCAGGAAGGTCAGTTATAGTGCCTCCGACTAAAAGTCGAGTGCTGAGTTCCAGTGGAGGACATTTAAAATCGGTGCATGTTTCGGCTTAAAAAGACCGCAATGATTTGGGTGTGTCGCTTCTCTGTCGTTTTGTTTAATAATACTGAGAAAGGCTGCCAAGCTTTGCTGTGTGTCTGTATGTAACCTGCCTCCGGCGCTGCAGATAACGTTTAAAGTAAGTCGAGGATAGATTATATTAGATTATTAGATTGGATTAGATTATATTAGATTGGTCGAGGGCAGCTAGATTATTCGGCAAAGATTGCGAAAGGATTCAATGATCGCACTGCACATCGCATTGACATATCATATATAGGTACTACCAATGCATGACTGGATGACATGTCAATATTTAATGTTTAATCGGTTCCGTCAGTGGTTCATCATTTCCTGTAGTTTCTATAAATTTCATCTCCTGAACTTTATCCGGGAACACGTACCTACATGTGTGTCTTGTCGCTATTGCTTATATGAACATACCCAAACATAACTGCATTTCATCTCGTTTCCACTCACGAATCTGCAAATCGCCGCTACGCGGCACCAGCGTGAATATCCATTTCACCAATGTATATACGATTTCAACGTCACAATGTTTTAGCTCGGTATTTCGACGTTAGAAGCCGGTGCCCCCGCACGGCCTTGGCTTGTCCCGGTATGGTGATCCGACGGCCGTTGGCCGACCGGCGCAGCGGCGACCGTTCAAACGCGAACAGCACAGAGCGTGACGCCCGTCTGAATCGGCGTCGGCACGGCGGCTGTGTCGACCTTCCCCCGGGCGGTCTGTTAGAGAATGTCCGCCCCTCTCAGTTCCGATCGTTTAAAATACTTTTCGGTGGTTGTCGAGCGCTGCGATAACGATAGGGCCATGTGAATGTTATACTTGATTAAGCTGGCACAATTCAGTAGAGCTGTTACAAACGCGATGGATTTCGATGGCCATTTCACGTTGCGATGGCGATTGCCTGCCTGCCAAAAAACAAAAAAAACAAAATATGGTTGCCGGGCTGCCATATTCACTGAAAGAACAGTTATGAATGAACTTCGACGAATATGGTGTACAAGTATAGCACGCTGACCTTGAGCAAACAGTTTCCTTTCCGATGTGGCCCTGGGGTGTGTTGCTGTTTTTTGCATCCCATATGTTTGTGATTTTTGATGAGTACCTATCATCAATTCAGCACTCAGAATTAGTTGCTTTGTCCGATCAGTTTGAATTTGTTTGATTTCATGTGACTTCCGAGAGCTTGGCTGAAGCTGAGTGATGTAGTAGTGGTTAGAAAGTCCATTTCTTACCGAAGCCATTCCATCATTGTTACCTAAGTTCAAAGTTGTATTTGCTAATAATTATGGAAGAAGACATTGACATGGGTACTTCATGTATACCTGGGTAGGTTCTCATTGATCCAGCCTCAAAGTTTCACAGATATGCCCTTGATAATGTTCCTTTTTGTCCTAACTTTGGTCAACTTTTATTTAAATATTGGAGTTCTTAGGTGTGAGTGGAGCCTTGTTTTATCATTAGGCCTTTTGCGATAATGTTTTTAATTTTATTTTGCCTAACTGTTATCTTCTTATTAATATGCTTGCAGCTGTGTCATATTTTCCAGTGGTTCAGATTGTTCTCATGGAATACTGATGGTAAACTTGCTCATCGTTGGAGAAAAATGATCACCATGTCATGCCAAAATTTAATCACTAACATCACACTGTGTGTAGCACCTATATGAGAATGCAAAAATGACAGCCAGGTGCTGACGTCTTCTCTTGTTGACATACAAATTTACTGCTGTTTTTATCAGCTCAGGCTGGTAAAAATTAATTTCCATCATGATCCCATTGACTTGTTTGCTGCCCATGTTTGAGAACCTTGTTTGTAAACCTGACATGGTACTTATGTTTATATGTACAGAACTTGGTCAACCATGTATGGTGACCAGGACACAGACATGCTGTTAGCCAACTCAGAAGCATCCGTGTCACCACTACCAACTGAGGAGGAGATGGTGACAGGACCCAGGTCCCTGCAAACCAACCCTGGAGCACCATCACCCACCCCAAGCTCAGGTGAGGCTCTTGAGTCTTGTGTCAGTTGGTGAGTTCATATGAAGTTGGGAGATATTTGTTACCTATAGTGTCAAGATGAGGATAGGAATATGCTGCAGCACCCATTTTGCAAGTAGGCTGTTGAATGACGTGGTTGAAAGATTTATTTTGTAATGTGCCTACTGTGATCAGAATTGATTGGTCTCTAGTAAAGTGGCAAGTACCAAGGTTTCTCATTATGCAACATGGTTTAAAAAATATATATATTGTCACTTACATTAAATTAACTGCATACAAACTACAAAGCTCAAAACTAGTTTCTGTTTCTTCTCTAGCAGTGCAATACCGCTTCTTACCCAAAAGCCACAAACTCAACCCCACCCCTTCCCACAGAGAGCGTCTTGCAGAAATTCCGTAAAAGCTTCAGTTTACGGTTCTACAAGCGGGGAGTCGCGTGCGCGGAGCCTGCGGCGCCTTCCTGCAGCATGCTGCCGGCCAGCGGTCGCCCAGAGGAGGAGGACTGTGAGGACTGTGAGGACTGCGAGGAGGATGAGGACGAGGGCGGCCCGCCGGCCGGCGGCACACAGGGAAGGCGCGCCGACAGGCCCGACGACCGGGCGGACGGCACGGCCAGGGAGGATGACGCAATGGATGGAGGGTTGAGGTGAGGGGAAGGAGTGTCAGGGATTGGTTGTGTAGGGCTGTAGTTGGGAGGATTATTGGTGGTAGAGATTAATCGTGAACAGGTTTTGTTGTTTGCTTGTGGTTTGAAGCATTTATGTGAGGATTGTAATGGTGGATTAATTCTGGTATGCTCGTTAACGATGAAAAGGTGTTCTACATGATTGTTGAAGTGGGAAATTGAGAATCAAATCACATGCCAGAATGCCTTGACTTTCCTGTCAACTTCAAAGTTGAATGTCAAATGGTCTCCATCGACATTCCCATAAAATATCAACCATCATCACATAAAGCTATAATGTCTCTTTTTCCTTTTACTGCCCCAGTCAATGGTCCTTCTATCGAAACCGTTCACGCTTTTTGCCGATACCCAAACGCATTTCGACAACAACGCGTGCTCGACCTTGGATGGATAGTACCCTTGTCTGCGCGAGCGTGTCTTCCTCCCGTCGGTATCGTGCCCGTCAGAGCAGCCACCCGCTGATTTCGACGGCTCTGCTCGGCGTTTATGGCTTACTGTGTGAGATCGGGACCGGGCCGTGTAGGGTGGTGTATTGTGCACACCCCTGAAGATCGTGGGGTCATCAGATGGCCCGGAGACTCGGCCGGAACGGTCTGATGCGTGGAGTCGCTGATGCGATGATTGTTCTGGATCGTAAATGTAGGCCAGAGATGGCGCTGATCGCTCCTGAGGATCGGGATGTCGACAGCCACGACTTGTACTGTCTTGAACCTGTTGACATCCGTCGTGATTTAGTGCTGCCCGCTCTAGCCCACAATTTTTTTTGGCTGAAATGATTCATGTATGAGTGTTGGACTTTGTAGCCTGTAATTATGTGGAGTGATTATTTGGTCTTCAGAGTTGCGGGTGACCATAACACAAAATCATCCTCATATTTGGTCTTCAGTTGTGGGGTATTCAACTTCAGTGTTTACTAGTAAACAAACTCGTCGATATTGGCTGTTCATTTTCAGCCTGTGTGATACTTGGATGTATCAATCAGAAGTGAGCGTCTGTCTCGTAAAGCTAGCACGGCAACTTTGTGCCGTGTCCCACACAAAAACGGCCACTTCTCATTTGAACAGTCAGATGTTGAGGCTGCTTCATCTCTTCCCTCTGCGCACCTCAGTCTGACTCTGTACCCTATCTGACCACTGTCCTCCGTCTAACTCCGCTGCCCCCTCCACAGACTGGTCCCTCGGGCCTGGCGCTCCAGCAAGGAGCGTCGCAGGCGGCTCAAGAAGGAGGCACGCAGCGCCAAGTGCTCGAGCGCCGACAGTGGGGACAGCGGGATCCAGATGGAGATGGCGGCGGCGGCGGCGGCTGCTGCCGGGGTGGCAGACAGCCCCAGCGTGCGGCGGCGGCTGCGAAGCGCCGCAGACGCCGAGGAAGCGCCCGCCGAGCCGAGAAGAGAGAAGCGGCCCCTGTCGGATATATCGGGGAGTTCTATCATAGAGGAGATTAAGGTAAGTACCGAGTACTTGAGTGAAGGTCGGGTGAGTGGTGCTTATTGGTAGAAGTTATAAAACTATAAGATGGCTTCTCTGATCTAATTTTGCTGTATTGATGCATCGTGGAAACTACACGGAAATGGCATTGTGTGGCTCTAAATTCTATAAGCCAAGGGAAAACATGTCGACAGTCTCCAGGGAAAGTGTGGCGCTCGGCCTGGTCGGAATTCGTCTTCAGTTCCGACCCGGCAACGTGGCGTTATCAGTTAAATCTCGCTCTCTTGAAGGCTGGATAGGGTCGTTACCCGTTTAACTTCAAAGTTGCGACAATTTACAACACTGAAACCTTTCCTCTAAAAGCATTTAACGAGCCTCTTAACGAATGCCTCACACCCATTCAAAGATCCGCTCCATATTGAATCGACAGGAGAAATTTACAGTCCATTGTTTATGACCAGGATCGGGACCGAGGGGCCGAAACCAGACCTCCTTGCGTCTTGTCAAGTGTCGTTCCCCTTCCATGTATCTTCACCCCCCCCCCCCTCCCCCCATCGTCGGGAACCCGACCCTCCAGATCGAGAGATAGTTTGTTTACTTGTGGACGCGGCCGTTGACTGATGAGCGTCAGGCGGTATGCCGCTGAGGACTCGTGGGTGTGTGTGGGGGGGGGGGGGGGGGGCTGCGGGAGCGTCATCAGT
>JARFNZ010120005.1:0-20938 GCA_031763405.1 Balanus nubilus | reverse complement strand
TGCCGAAACCGGGAGCGCTTAGCTTTCATGCAGCCCTGAAGCCAAACAAACTATCTCATGGTTTTGCTTTCTGTGAGGGATTGTAGTGTAGAGCATGTCGAATCGGTGAACATGTCATTTGTCATCATTTAGGCCATCATGTACGCGATAGCCCTTGCCAAATAAAAAGAATGCGATTTTCGATAAAATGTCGGTTTTTCAAAAAGGCCTTCGATGGATTTTTGAAAAATTCCCAGCGCTGGACTAAGCATGAGCTCAGCTTTCGAATGGTGTATCTCCCTTAGTTTGACCCTTCCGAACCCTTCCGGCGAACCGTGTACGGAGAGAGGGGGGGGGGGGCAGCAGACGGGACGGTCTCGGTAAAGGCGGCGAGTAACGAGAACGGCCGGCCCGATACGACCCAGTGTCAGCCGCAGGTACCGCCGCTGAAGCGAGCCTGTTATTGAGCGACACTCAGCTGACTGCCTGTTCTGGCCGGCTCTGCCAGGAGCAGGTGTTTACCGCAATGCAGCCAGCCTCGGCCGGGGCCGCTCACAATGAAAATGGCAAAAGTGAGCACTGAGAGACCAATGTATCAAAATAAGGCGGAGAAATATGTCGAAGCTGCCACTGGCGGTGGAAGGAGACGACGAAATACTGCTCCGGGCTCCCCGAACTGGTTCGAGGTTCATCCACTATCGTAAAGAAGCACCAGAGATATGAACACTTACAATGGCAGATTGCAGGCGCTCTATTTTAGGATCGCTATCCGTGGAACAATGATAAAGAATGCGATCTTCACACACGCAACTTAGCATTCACAAGACACCGGGAGAACAAACGTGACTTGCCTCGAGAGCCGAGCTAACCGATTGAACGCCAGCTACCACTTGTCATTCACCTTCCGCACATCCGTCTGCTCAAAGCTCTTAACACATCTCAATCCAATCCAATCATCTCCTCACTTGTCCGTAGGCCAGTATGGTAGCGTTGTATCCATCCAGGCATCCCTCGATCAGCTGCTGGGTGCACTCGCTGTAGATGTGCTGCTGCTCCGAGTCCATGTCGAACATGTAGTCGTATGTGAATCCCTTGTCTGACCCGAGCCAGACCTGCGGTTCGCCAGGGGTCACCGAGGTGCACACACGACACATGTCTATCTTCTCCCGGGAGATCAGCGGCCGGATCCTGGCGGACAGAGGGGAGGGGCGCCGTCAGGTCACCGTCAGGTCTCGGTCAGGTCACCGTCAGGTCTCGGTCAGGTCACCGTCAGGTCATGGTGAGGTCACCGTCAGGTCACCGTCAGGTCACCGTCAGGTCTCGGTCAGGTCATGGTGAGGTCACGATAAGGTCATGATCAGGTCACGGTAGGGTCATGGTCAGATTAGTTACACTCCTGGCATCAAATGACGGTTATCTACGGAGTCATCACAAATAGGGGATTTGTTTTAAATCAGACACAAATTGTTCTGGAATTGATTTATTAGCTCAGCTTCGGATCAGAAGCCACCGAACACTCTTGCTGTCAATCAACGGAGCATCTTTAAAGCCCCGGGCCGTTTTTGACGGAACGTTACCGACTGTCCATCACAAGAGTGGGGCTATCAGACGAATAATATCCTCTAAACGGCGAAAGATCAGGCATCAGCGGATGAACAGGGCAGACCGGGTATCGGCCAGCAGGCACGTAGGTCCGATAATCCGGCCGCCGGCTGTCTGGGAAGCGCCTTACCCAGCCATTTCAATCTCGGACACCGATAATCTCTGACACCGGCCACCATCTCAATCTCGGACATTAGCGTGATCCGAATATATGTCGAGAACACGTCGACTCCAATGAACCGAAGATGACATAATCCGATCACAGCACCCAGAGTCAGCTCGGGGGCAGCTCCTGGGGCTGGCACAATGACAGCCACGGCCGAGTTGACCTGGTCCGGGCTCTGGACGCTTCAGTCCACGAAGGGTTGTCAATCAGAACAGTCGTTGTTCTGACATAGACGAACTTGTCCGGAAGTGTGGCGCCTCTGAAACCGACACGTGGCCTCCCACACAGACACGTGCTGACGCTAACCCCAGGACACTGCTGCCAATGTGGGAGGACAGACAGTGGGAAGAAGACCAGCACGTCCGTCCACACGGCTCATGTTGGAACATTGGACAATGGGTCCCGCCGTGCTGACGAAGTGCTCGTTATAAAGGCCTGCGTCAGCGGCACGGACAGGGATGCTAATGCCGCCCTTCTGCAGAGCTCGTTTATCTTTTCACCTCGTCACATACGTCCCCTGTGGGATTACCGGGCAAACTCAGCATAAATTAGCATTCCAGAAGGTTCTTTTTAACCGCGCTGATCATGCCGGTCCGCACGTACTCTACATTATACAATCACATATACGTCGCATCGGCTGTTTTACATGAGAAACTGCACGCAAATGTGAAGGAGGAATGCTACGCCAAGATAAGACAGAACAAACAACAATAGCAATATTTATTTACAAACAACTACTCATGCATCTATAACTTCTCCAGGCTCCACATACTCACAAGACTGCGGTCGGTGCCCCGAGCACGATCCTGGCGAAAAGTTGCAACAGTTTGAAAGATAATTAATACGTGGCATCAGTAGTAGCTCACGGTAGACGAAAGTCCACAGAGCCATGCGTCGCAATATCGACCGCCAACACCAGTCCCATTTTGACGAATTGAATGAAAGCCGTCCAGCAGGCGACCAGCATCAATCCTCAGAGACTCGTGGTTTAACGCACGTCTGACGCGCGTCGGAAGGCACTCGTCAGTCATGCCAGTCAGGCTCTGAGCCCGTCTGACACGCGCAGCTCTGAGCCCGCCTGACACGCGCAGCTCTGAGCCCGTGTAACACGCGCAGCTCTGAGCCCGTCTGGCGTGCGTGGCCCGCGTCCGTCTGACGTGCGTGGCCCACGTCCGTCTGACGTGCGTGGCCCGCGTCCGTCTGACACACACAGCTCTGCGTCCGTCTGACGTGCGTGGCCCACGTCCGTCTGACGTGCGTGGCCCGCGTCCGTCTGACACACGCAGCTCTGCGTCCGTCTGACGTGCGTGGCCCACGTCCGTCTGACATGCGTGGCCCACGTCCGTCTGACACACGCAGCTCTGCGGCCGTCTGACGTGCGTGGCCCCGCGTCCGTCTCGGAACGGAAGCGGCTCCAGCTGGTGGAGCCGGGCATGGTCAGCGGCCTGGGCGGAGTCCGCCGTCCGCCGGGTGTCCGCAGCTGGAGCGACCGGTCCCTCCGCCCGGAGAGGTCGGTCCCTCCGCCCCGGGGAGGTCGGTCCCTCCGCCCGGGGAGGTCTGTCCCTCCGACCGGAGAGGTCGGTCCCTCCGACCGGAGAGGTCGGTCCCTCCGACCGGAGAGGTCGGTCCCTCCGACCGGAGAGGTCGGTCCCTCCGCCCGGAGAGGTCGGTCCCTCCGCCCCGAAGAGGTCGGTCCCTCCATCCGGAGCAGCCCCGTGCCCCCCCCAAACCCCCCCCCCCCCCCCCATGTCGCAACTCGCAGCACGACGTCACCGCCCTTCTGAGGACACGGTGGCCTCTGAGATACCATCTGCGTCGCTGGGTGTCGCCACTGATGATAAATGTCAGCACGCGCCGCGCCGGCCGACCCGGCTCCCGGGTCCCCGCCGGACCCGGGTTTCCCCAACGAGCAGCCATTATACAGCCGTCCACACAGGGAGACATTTGTCAGATGCAGATCCATCGGGCAGGCGGAGCGTTCCTACGTTGTTGCACAGTGGCTCGGACATCAGCAGTTACGAGTGGGTAGCTGCCGTGGGCTCATAGTCGTGCCATCCGGCCGGGGAGGTATTCATGAGACGGTGTGTGATCTCTAAGCAGCCACTTTCCTGGGACGGGGAGGGGAGGGGAGGGGAGGGCGCGTGTCTGTAACAAGGTCAGCCGGCGCGTGGCGGCGTGTGGTACCGACCGCAGACAGGCTGTCAGCGTCCCCGCCCCTCCACTGACTCCCCCCCCCTCCCCCCACAGAAGCCTTACGTTGCTCACCAGCCGCCACAGGCCGGGAGAGGGGGGGGGGTGAGGGTTGGATGTCAGCCACCACACAGCCGCGAGGCTAATGAGCCTAGACGACCGGTGGTACTGAGCTCGGCTGTGTTGACGGCTTAAAGACAGCGTCGAATTCGGCAGTGCGGTGGAGGCCCACGTTGATAGGTTAGATGCTCATCCTTCAGAATTGACAATATTGAATAACTAGATATTGAATAACTAGGCGGCATTTTTAGTCAAGAAATCAGGGCTTTACGGGACCAAAAATCACCGCCACCGACCTTATATCATTATCACCGACCACCAACCTTAATATATCGCATATGAAGAAATACTGTGATTTATGACTAACGTGGACTATTTCAGAGCCACTTTTCCAATAAACGGATTCGCCGGATGATCGCCACTGAGGCGGGCGTTCAAAGGGAGACAGTTCAGCGATCAGAGAAGACAGATGGTTCAGCGGTGAAGACGGTATTTCTGATGACATTCCAGGACAGAGGCCGAGTTTCAAAGGCCGGAAAGTTGGGCGTCGGGCTGTCTGCGGCGGCGCCTCGGGTCAACTGCCGCCTCCCATTTCTCGGAGCTCTCAGCAGCAGAGGTTACTGGTCGGGAGGCCGGCGGGACCTTGGCGTCTCGCCGTCTGTGATAACAGCTCGATTGACATCACTTGTCGGCCGCTGTGCCCTGGGAGACGGGTCACTGTAGGCTGGTGGGACACTCTAGCGGATCTAAGGGGGGGGGGGGAGGCGGGCGATTTAGCCCCCATCCCCAATCGCTTGGAATCGGCGAAATTTGCCACTCCTTCTAATTTAGAAGAAGATCCAATAAACTTGTACTGAGACATGCTTGTTTTAAATCGTCTTATACTGTAGAAGAGAGCCAAATCCGATGAGCTTTCCAAAATTGGTGCAACTTCTTGAAATTTAGCCCCTCCAAACCACCTGCAGCCCCCGTTCTGGATCCACCAATGGTGGGACAACGGACCGAGGTGCCTTCTTGCCGGCATAGGATATCTACAGCGAACCAACATCCACTAGCGTTAATGGTAGACTCCTGCTTTTTGTCAGAGCCCGTTATTTTTTCAGAAACAAATGGGCGCAGAACACCTAACCAGACGACAACCGGCAGGCGATGGCGCGTTCCGATGGCGTTGTCGCAGTGTTGGCCTGAGTGTCAAGGACACCGTTACCCCTCTGGACGACCAGAATGACTCGGTTACCCACTGCAACCTCCCTCTCCCCATATTGCGCATGGTCGCACTCAATGGTATCAGGTTTTGCGGTACAGTATAACTTCGGGCGTTTACTACTAGTGCCACCTAGGGACAGAACCATAAGTTGATGTCTTTTTTTCAGCCAAACCAACACATACTATTGCTCATTGTCTAAGTATCGGTATAACAGAGAACAGCAGCATCCCCCCCCCCTCCCTCAACCCCACGGTCCCCTGTCTCCAATACCACGGAAAGTGGCCGATCTCCTCGTACCAATTAATTAGCTGACCGGGCGGACGGTCAATCACAGCCTGCCGACCGACCACCCTCTGTCGGGTGACAGTGCTGACTGGGGCGCCCAACACGGCACCAGTGTTGACTGTGGCGCCCAACACGGCACCAGTGTTGACTGGGGCGCCCAACACAGCACCAGTGTTGACTGTTGCGCCCAACACAGCACCAGTGTTGACTGTGGCGCCCAACACGGCACCAGTGTTGACTGTGGCGCCCAACGGCACCGCCGAGCCCCGACACATACTCGTCTGTCACCCCTCAACACTCAGTACCCGCCATGAGCGCTCAGAGCCCCGCAGAACCGGTAGGCAAACAATGAGATGCAGCAGGCCGGCATCGGCGGTGATACACGTGTCCAGGCGCGGGGGGGGGGCGGTGTTCCCCGGCCTGTCACACAGATGTCGGGGGGGGGGGCGTAGAAAGGGCCCAGTCTGTCTACAGCTGTATACAGTTGTCCCCGTATGTCTAATATTTTCCGTTGCTAAGAGCCCAGGGGCGTCTAAAGAAGTGTGGTGCCTTGGAAATGACTGATATCTAGAGTCCCGTGGCATTGGACACGATCTACGGCTACCAGACCCACTGGCTCCAGACTACCAGACTTGATGTGTCACTTCCATCACCGTTGTCACTGAATACCGAGCCAACGCCCTGCAATCTAACTGCACAACAAGGCTGTTACCATCGATACTGGTCTCTGGTCTCCGCTGGCTGTTTTGTTTGCATAGAGCGAGGCAGCCGTTGCCAGACCGTCCATTCGGCTTCCTCCGACCCCTGGCTCAGGTGTTCAGGTGAGGCGCCGCGGCGGGGCCGGCCCGTCCCGGCAGCCCACGCCCTCAGTACACAGCAACTGTGGCCAGCGGGCGACCCAGCCCGCGGAGTGGCAAACCCACACCGTCAAACCGGTCTGAGGGCCGTGGGGGCTGCTGCTCCTGAGTTTCTTCCGAAACCGCCGCTTGTTGTTTCCAAACATTGGCATGATGCGGTTGCAAGGCGGGGCTTTAAATAGCACGTGTCGGTTTCTTGCGAATTTAATCCCCGTCGTAGCAAACTTCCCGAGTTTATACCACTCGCTCAGCACGGCAATAAAATCCGCCTACAAACATCGATGCATACAAATGATAAATAATGAATCCGATTAATGTCACTATGACACACATTTGACAATCATGAGCCAGCTAAGCACTTACTGCCCAAGGTCAGACACCGGGCGGGACGTGTAAGCGGATTTACCCCCACGCGGTAGTCCAAATCTCGAGTAAATAGCTGCACCTCCAGCCGCTGCTAATTCGCATTTTTAATAAAGGTGCCCATGACAGCCAAAGTACCGCCGCCTCCGCCTCCGCCTCGTCGGTATTAGAATGACCAGCTTTGTTGTTTGCTAGCTCTCAATTCGTCTGGGAGAGTACGTGACCTCCTCGGTGCAAAGGAGACGTGCCGCAGCCCCTGGGTGGCGCCTATTTGTGACAACAGCCGCTGGAAGCTGAGACGGCACTGAGTTCAGTTCAGTTGAGCAGACGGGGGCCGGGGGGACCACCCAGACGGTCCAGCCAGGTAGGTCAGCACTAGCAGCGCCGTCGGGGGTCCTCACGCTCAGCCGCCGCCGGTGGCACAAATGACATGCTGAATTAATGATCAGCACGGTCAAGGCGACCAATAATTGCTATGCATCCACACTGGTGGTGCCACGTCGCTCGGTTTGCTCGCTCTCGGCCGCCATTTTCGACGGCTGAGTGCTGCAATCAACACAGCGACAGCGGCTTTCTCGGGAACGGCACTAAATCCGCCCAAAGAGGCGAAACAACACTAAATCCGCCCAAGCAGCGTCACGTGAAGTGATTCACGTGAATCTAGACCGAGTTCGCAGCAGCATAAAACTTCCAGAGCTAACAGCCGCCAGACCACATTTCTGGAAAGTCACGGACAAAAAAACACACCCAATCTTATCCGTGAGGCGTCAAGCACGAACGTCGCATTCCGCAAAGGCGTAGGAAAAGGGGCAGTTGGCAACAAACGTTCAGGCGCATGATGAATACATACATTCTAGCATTCCAACTCGAGCGGGTACTAGCCTCGTTGCATTTTACATAAGTGCCAGCGATGGACGGGACTGGAATCAGTTCGGCGCAGGGGAGCGGTCCCCCCGCCCCCCTCCACCCGCTGGGCGGTACAATTGACGGCGGGCCACTCCGACCGGGGGCGAAGCGGTCGGCACACACACGGGTACCGATCGATGGTAGAATCCTCTCCGGGGGCCACACAAAAGGCCGGCCACGCCAGCACCGAACAAACGGCCGGGAGCGGTGCCACGCCGGTCCGCGAGTGACCCGCGTCAGTCACGAAACAGGGGAGAGGGCAGTGGAGCACGACCCGCGTCAGTCATCACATGGTAGAGAATGTCCAAAAATGGCACACAAGGGAGAGAGCAGAACCGCATAGCCCAACAACTAAACGGGAAGAGCAGTGTTCGCTCTAGTTACCAAATGAGGAAAGACCGCCGGCAGGTCAGAAGACCTACGCTGTAAAAAATAGCCCCCCCCCCGTGCTAAGAGGTGCTTGACTAAGAGTAGTTCACTCAGAAGGTTCTGACCGATCGAACTTGGCTGCTTTACAATTGTTACAGTTGGGACCTTAGCAGCCAAGCGATGCTATTTTAGTATGCACTTATTCTTTCCACTTGCTGTTACAAGCACCAAAGCTGAGGAAAGCACCCCCTGGAGCGTAAAGATAGCAATGTTAAGGAGCTGAAAATTAACGTGCGACAAAGACCTTGAACATGTCAAAAACCATGCAATTTTCCAGCTCCCTGCAACTGCTATATTTACCCTCCAGTGGGTGCTTTACTCGGATTTGGTGCTTTAGTATACATGTGGAAAGAGTAAGTGGATACCCAACTAGCATCGCCTGGCTGCTGCTAAGGTTCTTACTGTAGAAGTTGTTAAACAGCCAAGTACGTTTGATCAGAACCTTTTGAGTGAACTACTCTTACCCAAGCTCCGCGTAGCGCCTGGGGTGCTAATCTTTTCCACAGTTTAGATATAAATAGGGCCGTTCAAACTGGTCTCGCGAGATGAAAAGACACAAAAATCAACAGTCAAAGAAAGGCGAATACGAAAGAAAGACAGAATAAAGCAACATGAAGTGGAAGACAAGGAGGAGAGCATGCAAAGAGAGGACAAAGTATAAAAAAGACAAAAGACAGTCAGAAAAGAAAAGGCAAAGAGGGGAGAGGCAGAGATAGAAATACGAGAAGAAAGATAGACAGCTTACAAGCGAAACAAGCTGTTCGTCAGCCAGATGGACAAGCAGGTACGAAGTGCAAACCAGGAGACTGAGGGAATGATAATGAATGAATGAATGAATAAATGAACGAACGAATGAATGAATGACAGAGAGAGATAGAGAGAAAGAGAGAGAGAGAGAGAGAGAGAACGAAAGCGAGAGCGAGAGACAGGGCGAGAGATAGCGAAAGCGATAGCGCCAGAAATTTATACACGACCTCTCCGAACACTGCGCAAACAGCTGGCAGGCACTGAAGCCGGGAGTCGCGCCATTTACATAATGTAATGTAGGCGCCAGTTACGATGCAACTGTAAACAAGCAGCGTCGAGCTCCAATCAGCTCTGTCGACATATCGTCCAGCAGCTCCACAGTACAATGTCATCGCAATCGAGTCTCAATCACTGACAGCGCTTCCAGATGGCTGCCGCGACGGATGCAAAACAAACCCTGCTGCGCCGCCGCCCGGAACCAGCGACCTCCGATACAGGGCCGGTGGACAGTTGGACATGTGACTGGACATGGACACCTGTGCTGATACAGGGACACGGCGTCCAGATTGGAGCAGCTTGCTTGTGCTGGACGGGAGCTAACCTTGCTGCAGAGTGCGGAGTGATGAGGCACAGGTAGTGTTTCTGTGACGTCAGCTGATCAGGACGGTAGTATGTCTCACAGGGCCGGTACGAGGCACAGGTAGTGTTTCTGTGACGCCAGCTGATCGGTACGGTAGTATGTCTCCCAGAGCCGTGAAGGATCCCGGGTGCTGAACAGTGATTTACTGAGGTCCATAGAGCACCGCGCCTCTCAAGACGGCCCCGGCGGGTTCAGGTGGTCATAGCTGGGCCTGCAAGGCAACACACCACCACATATGGGCCCAGGTGGCCCAAGCTGGCCCAATGTAGTCCTGAGTGGCAACAGATAGACCAATGCAGTCCAAAGTGGCCTCAGATTGTCCCTGATTACCTTGTTAAGTCATGAGTACGCCCAGCTGGTCCTGTATAGTCCCGAGTGGCACCAGATCGACCACTGCAGTCCAAGGTGACCTCAGATTGCCCCTTATTACCTTGTAAAATCCTGAGTAGCCCCAGATGGGTCAATATGGGCCCAGGTGGGTCCTAATCGTAGCCCAATGTTGCCCCAGATGGCCTCAGGTGGCCCCGTGTATCTCAGTGGCCCCCGTCAGCCCCAGGTGGCCCTGTCCCAGGACCGGACCCGACATCCGCCGCCGGGTGGTGGGCAGCGTCCTACTGAATATTGATCGGACGTCTCGGTCAGAGTCGCACTCGGCAAATATAGCCTCCGGCAGAACGTCGCCAGCCGCGGCCGACCCGGGATAACAATTACCAGCCGGGGACACCCCGGGCGGCGCGGCGGAGTGGACGAATATTACCCGGCAATGCAAATGGCGGCACCGGGACGTGTGCACTGCAGCAATATCTCAGACAGTGCTCAGAAACCTGCACTCAGACAGTGCCGTATGGGCCTCTGAGACATTCAGACAGACGGTACCCCGGGACGTCATGATACTCAGACGGACGGGATAGGGGACTGAGGTGCAATACGCGGACATACGTGACTGTGGAGGCAGTAAGTGAATAGGCGGTGCTCGGGGAGGTAGGGGCTGACCGTGTCGCTCGGGGAGGTAGGGGCTGACCGTGTCGCTCGGGGAGTCATGGCTGACCGTGTCGCTCGGGGAGGCAGGGGGCTGACCGTGTCGCTCGGGGAGTCATGGCTGACCGTGTCGCTCGGGGAGTCATGGCTGACCGTGTCGCTCGGGGAGTTAGGGGCTGACCGTGTCGCTCGTGGAGGTGAGAGTGTGGCCTGTGGCGAGAGTGTGCTCGTGGAGGTAAGAGTGTGGCCGGACGTTGGTAATCAGGTGTCCAATTACGTGTGTCGGCGACAGCAATAACATGTCGACCTGGCGATATCGGAGACGGGATTGGATTAGACGGTAGCGTACGTCATATACGATCAATGTGCGCGGTCTCGGGGCATAGATGCATGATCCTCCGGCTCAGAGGTTATGCCGCTGCGACAGTACTGGGCATTCGCGAACGCTGGACAAGAACGAAGGCAAAACTACGCGTTAGAATAGAATTCGTGTCAACTATCGACAGCAGCGATTGTGGTGACAGCCTTTTACTCTGCATATCCAACAGCCATTTACATTAGTCCACCACTGAATGCAGGCATTCATCACGTCTAAGAACACCCTTCAGAATAGATAGCTAGTGGACGTCACCACCAATCAGCTGCAGGTAAGTGATGTCCTTTGCGGTGAAGTGCACTCCACCCAGTCCTCGGACGCCTCACCGACACTCGACATGATGTACTGGACTCAACCCGCCCACCCGCCCCTCCATTCGGCACTCTCAGCACGACCTACCGCCTCGGGGCCCGGTCCTGGCGATACTCCTCCCATCTCTTCATCATCCTCAGCACTCTCATCGTGACGGTTCGACACTCTTCGCAACCCTCCCCGTTCCCTCGCTCAAGGTGAGCCTCTCACGAGTACCCTACGCCACACAAGTGTCCCGCGCCCCCCACCAGTGAACGTGATCCTGAGTCGTTCTCTGCCCTGTGAAGGATCGGGTGTCATCCCGGCGACACCATACGCGACCCTGACGGTGACACGGCAGGCATGACGGCTCCATAACCTCCGGACTCACAGACAGTTGACACTACCAGTCGCTAGACACTATACAAGCAAGCATGACGGCTTCGTGTACCCTCCATACACTTGACACTAGCCAGTGGGTTTAACAGGCAGCAACCATGACGGCCCAGGGTCTCAGCTTCCCACCGCCTGACACCCGACGCCGGCTGCCACTGTCAGACAACGCAGCACTGCTGGGCCGCCTGTTACGAAGCCGGGGCAAGGAGAGGCGGCATGACGACATGACAACACGCCGACACCGCCACTGCGCCGGCCCGTCCCGTTGTCGCAGTAGGCCACCATCATGCCGCGATGCCCGCTCCGTGCCGATCATACCCGTCTCCCTGTCTGCTGGCAGGATCATCGATGGCCACCCCATCGCACCGGCCACCTCAGGACGGGCTGCCAACCGTCCGGCGCCGCTGCTCGGGCAGCACGCATCACGCACACCCGGCGGCGGCACGCAGTCGGTCTGGCGCCGCGCCCCCGGCCGGCTGACGGGGTCACTGCCCTGCCGGCTGACGGTGACGCTCCGCCGGGCGGTGGGCGGTGGGCGGTGGGCGGTGGGCGGAAGAGGGGGCCGCCCTGCCAGCCGGCCTGATGAAGGAGCTCATTAGTCGCCGCCCCAGAGACAGACGGATAGGGAGGGGGGGGGGGGGGGTGAGGGAGGTGCCGGCACCGAGCCTGTCACCGCCTCCACCCGGCCGCCTACTGACTACTGACGCTACGGCCCCTACCGTCACCACCGGCAGGCAGAGACAGGGGAACAGATAATCAGAGGTGCCGGCACAGTGCCTGCCATCTCCGCCGCCCGGCCACCTACTGACAGCCCACGCTGCCTGGCAAGTGGCAGATGTATCAGAAAGACAACTGACAATCCCCTGCCACCTGCTTCTTCCCTATAACCTGTCATATGACAGCCTGTCGCCATAGCCAGTCCACCGGGTGTCCATGCAGTTCGATACTCCATCGACTGTCACCTGCATTGCTTCCTCCCCGACGTCTGATGCATGACAGTCAACACCCTGCCACTAGCTGCTGGAAATGTCACTGTCATATCAGAACTGTCACTAACCGGTTGCTCTGTAAGTTCAGGTCGCCACGACACCACTCCCTCAACAGCAGACGACCCCCGCAGGGTGTCAGCGTGGATTATGAATGAAAAGTAGGCAAATCTCGAATCATTTGAAGTCAGGATGTGGCTTCACAAATTCGCCGAGTCAAACGGCATCAACAGTGAGGACCAAGTTAGCTCAATATCGTGCCGAATGCCGACTCGCCGACTCTGATTCTCGTAGCCGGAGCTCCACGTCAGAGGCAGCCTGAATAAATGTTAGCAGTTGGCGCCTGCCACCGGCACAGAAACGGCAACAATCCCCAATGCAATTCCATCTTTTACAATTCAGTCCGGACTCCGGAGTGATTTTAGAAACCAGCTGAACCGAATAAAAGTCATTCTGCAACGTATGTACTGCTCGTACGTCACTTTCACGCGCCGGTACCAATAGAGACGCTTTGAGTTTTGACGGTATTCCACCCGAAGGCGATGGTAGTCGGGCCTCGGGACAGCCTTCACGTCCAGCCCCACTCAGATTCGGCGTGAACCGAGCATTACCAGCCGGGAAGAGCGAGTGGCACGAACACCGTTATGCAGCGGGTGGCCCGACAGAAATACTGCTCGACAAAAACACAAACACTTTGAACGTCAGCGACAAGAAGGTCGTAAGCGCTAATCCATTGCGTCACATAACGTTTTTTTTACTGTTGCCGCTCGGTTGTTTTTGTTTGTGGCGGCGTCGTCGTGTGAGTGTCTGAGACAGCCAACAAGGTAGCACTTCCGTCGGCTCCGGCACCAGCTATACATAACTCCTGCCCACCCTCTCACAGCACCCTCACAGGTGTGTCATGTTTAGCGAGGCTCCCTGCAGTTGGCCCCACATTGAAGCACCACCTAGCCACAATGCGGCACACAGTACGATAAAGCCGCCATGCAGAACACTGCTTGACGCATCTGACCGCACCCGTTACCGACCGCCGGGACGTGCCGCTACTGCAGCTCCCAGGCTGACGAAGCTCCCAGGCTTTCATCGGTCCGCTTCGTCGGCCGGCAACACTGACGCTGCAAGGACGTCGTATTGATATGCAACAGATATACCGCTGCCGCCGCCGTCTTCCACAAGGTTAGCGTAATGCCTGTGTGTTTCGCGCTAGACGGCAGCAAAACCCAGCGGCGTCACTTGTAGCCAGCGTTCACGTATTAATCCACCCAACACTTGAGCGCGCTCATATCTCAGCGAAACGTGCTCTCGTAAACGTAAAGTCAACAGCAACGAGCTCGTAACTTGAGCTGGCGATTCCGCGGATGTCGGCACTTATCACGCCACTTGGCTGCGTCGATAGCGGGTAGCGGTGGTGGTCGGGGGAGTTATGGTTCAGCTCGGGGCGGGGAGTGTGGGGGACTCAGGGGGACTCAGGGGTGGTCTGTCGGGGGTTGCTGGCCCGGTGAAGGGTGGTCGGTGGTCGGTGGACTGAAGGGTCGACGTCCCCGGACTGTCCGGACCTCCCCTCCCCCGGTGCCGGTCAGTTGGAGGTAATTACCGGATGTGTACTACAGTTACGGGGTAGAGCGCACTACACACACACACACATCACATCACCCGCCCGCCTGTCTCGACTGATATCTGTTGTTAGGTGTTATGAGCGATAGGTGGTAGGTCGTAAGTCCGCTCAGAGACTGCAATAGCAGTCAGCAGGGTGCACACTGCAAATAAGAGAAACAATTATCTTTCGTTCAGATATGGCAGTACATGGATAGAGAACATTGTTCCCAGTCTATGCTATCCCAAAACTATCGGGATAAATGCTTGGATGCGTTGCTGGTCACCGGAAGTGTTCGTCACCACAGTCCCGAATTGTAATCTCCTGTCTCCGTGTTCATTGCACAATGTGCAAATAAACGCCGGAAAAGAATTGTTCCTGTCTAGACTGTGGCGATCACCGGGTCGTATCACGAAATCACACCCGCGTGAGATGTCACCGCGCACCGACCGCCGCCACTCGTGACGGTCTGTGATGACAGGTGACAGCTCCTGTGATGACAGGTGACAGCTCCTGTGATGACAGGTGACAGCTCCTGCGATGACAGGTGACAGCTCCTGTGATGACAGGTGAAGGTCCGGTCCCACCGCTCCAGCACCACTGTCCGCCGCTGACCTGACGAGTTAGGTGGTACCGGGCGGCGGCGGCGGCGGCGGCGGCGGCGGCGGCGGCGCCTCGCACGCACTCTCGGCCCACAGAGTGAGGAGGACTTTCACCGGAGCGGTCGAGCGGTGACCCTGACCGGGTCGGGCGGGTCGGTGTCGGTGCCGGCCGGGCCGGTCGGAGTCCGGCCAGGGCCAGCACCGCCCCCATCGGCCACGGATGCCCGCCACTAATGGACCGGTTCAGTTCGGTCCAACACTGCCGCCTGGCGCCGAGGTCGGCTACCTTTGGTTACATCAACTCTTGACAAGTTCAAGCGGTAACTTATCTGGATCTAGAGTGCTAATTTATGTCAAACATTTTTAAGTGAAGCAATAGCTTCTTGCTCTCACAATACTAACAACATCGAGATAGCTGCAGTTTTTGTTATCACCAAGGGCAGGTCACCTCTCTACTCGACAAAAGGAGACTCATCGCGATTTTTTCCACCACTGAGTTTTGGTAACGTTTTAGCGCAGCAGCTTCAAAAATATTATGATATCGAGCAACTCTACGTCTTGAGGAGAGCCAAACTATCACATAATTCTGAGCCCCAATGGCCGTTCAAAACCGGCGGAAAGCCAAAATATGTTACGATTCAAGTGTGAATAGACGGCTGACAGCCGGCTGAGAGCCAACATATCTCACGATTCTGACTCTCAATCGCCAATACACAGCCGGCAAAATCGGTCACGACGGCGTTCCAACCGAGTTACGGCTGTGTCTGGCCGCCCCGCTAATCCCACCGTATATCCAACCTGTCCCCTGCTGATGCCGAGTGATCCCAGGTGGTCCTTGTTGGTCCCGGGTGGTTCCTGTTAATCCTGGGTAGTCCCTATTGGTCCCTGTTGGTCCTGGGTGGTCCCTTTTGGTCCCGGGTGGTTCCTGTTGGCCCCGGCTGGTCCCAGTTGGTCCTGCCTGGTCCCTGTTGGTCCCTGTTGGTCCCTCCTGGTCTCGGCTGGTCCTCCGGCTGGTCCCGGGTGGTCCCTGTTGATCCCGGTCCGCCCGCCCTCAGCCTCCGAGCCATAGTTTGGTTGCCAAATACCTCCTTAGTGAGCACCGGCGGCTCCACACCGGCGTCTGTATCTCACCGGCAGCGGCCACCTCAGGGCGGGCGGCGCGCCGTCCAACTACAGTTCTCCGCAACTGCTCCGAGGAAAACGACGCCGGTTACCTTGGAGACTCAACCACCCTTCGGAACTGTAATGTGCCGCAGTTGCAAGTCTGGCCAAGATCATTATCGCACAAAGTTAACCTGAGCAGACTTTAACTTCGTCTCAAGATGGGACCCAGGAGCGGTGAATTATCTCGGGCCAGACGTTTGAATTATCTCGAGACAGACGACTGAGCTATCTGGAACAACTTGGAGCGACACAATAACTCGGCATCAGACCGGTTTGTTCCTCACATAGTAGCGTTCTGCGCGGGCCCGCCCGAGCGCCGAGCGCAGCGGTTGGAGGCGCGGCGTGTCGGCTCGCCAGGCGTTCCGAGTCCCGTACCGCCGCCACCACCTGGTGCCAGAGAGTCCCACGGCAGGGACTGGAGACTCCTCACACGGGGGGCATCGTCACCGAGCCCTGCCTGCCGCCAGAACACACCGTCTAGACCCCAGTCTTGCCAAAGAAGCCGGCCCTGCCGTTAGGTAGCCCCACCTGGGACCTAGCCTCGCACCTGATGTGATCGTATGTGTGCTGCTGCTGGCCGACTGGAGCCCAGAATAGCCCGAACAGCAGTCCGAGTGGAGACTGGACGGGAGCGTTGGGCGTACAGCGGCGGGGCGGCGGCGGCGATCGGACGTGACCGGAGAGCAGAGGCCTTGACGAATACCGGAGGACGAACGTGGCGGACCGGCTGTCCACCTGGTCTGACCTCCCTGGGCTCCCGGCCTCCCCGGCTCCCTCCCACACGTCCACAGCGGCCCCCTGGCCCACTGAACTGCCGCGGCGGCCCCCTGGCCCACTGACCTGCCGCAGCCGGCCTGGGTCAGCTCTGCCGCAGCCGGCCTGTTAGTCAGCGGCCCTCGATAGGCAGCCTGCACAACTCGCAAACAACACTAATCACCCCATTCTCCGCGTACTAACTGGCCGGTCAGTAAATAATGCAGCCGGCGCCGGCTGCGACAGGACCAGCCGTCGAACAATGACGGCATGGTCTAACCTGTCCGCCGGCGGTCACGCAGCAGGTAACAGGGCGCCAAGTAGCCGGGACATGTCTGTTGCTGGTCACTAATCGGGCTGTAAACAGCAGGCTACCAGCAGTAGGAACTGGGCGTCCTACCATGCATTCATACCAACACGATCTGCGGCACGGATCCAGCCACAGCCTACTGGTTACGGAGCTGCGGCTCACGGAGGCACGGCTCACGTCCTGTTCCAGTCAGGTGGTGGCGTGACTGTCTATCCGCAGTGACCAGGGGAGCGGCCCTTCTCCGACCAGGCACTCCTGCAGCGCAGGTGACCCCCGCCCCGCCGGCCCCAGCGCCCCGTGCCACTCCACCCAAACGGTCTTCATGACCGCCGCGGCCCACAGCTCACACAGCTCACATTCTCCTCCTGAGTCTACAAGCAGCGCCGCCTGATTCCTGAGCCGCAGTGACGACGGCTTGGTCAGACACCCGACCCGCCTGCAGTGACCCCTGCAGTAGGGGGTCCCGGCCCGTCCCGCCCCCGCCCAGCCAGCGCTGCGCCAAGCCGCCCAGTCGCACCCCATGACACTGCGGCAGTGAGGCAGCCGCCGCCCGACGCCGCCGCCGCAGGCCCGGCTCAGCACGACACTCCTCCGTCTCCGTGTCTCCGTGTCTCCGTCTCGTCTCAGACCAGCTCCGTCCGTCTCCGTCCCATCTGTGCCGGTCCAGTGGCGGTTCTGAACGGCGCTATTCCATCTCACACGCTCCAGTGGTGTCGTGACGGCGGCAGGCCGGCCTGGCGCGGGGACCGGGCACCGGGCACCGGATCTCAGCAATAACACGCAGCGTCGCAGCAGCCGAGCCGCCGCCGCGATACAAGCGTGGGATGATCGACTCGCCCACACTCTACCGCGCTTCCTGCGCAGAAAGCGGAGGTGTTGAGGCAGTTTGTGGCAGTGTTAAGCGCAGTTCACACTGAGGGTGACAGATGCGTATCTGTCATCGTATCTGTCATCGTCACTTGATTGGATGTCGGTCCGACGAATCGATGTTGAATTTGATGAATTCAAATGAAGTGCACATTTTGGCCTGCCAAATTCTACTTCGATACCAATTTCTACTACGCAGTCGGGCTGGCTTCGGTAAGTGACGAGTGCAGGTGCCGAGCAACACCCTCGGTGTGAACTCGGCATAACTGCGCCGTCTGTCCACCTGACCGGGAGCAGACGAAACGAGCGTCCAATTAAATTAGCACACGAGTGGCCTCCCGCCAGTGGATGTGGACATAAGACGACTCTGATCCGGGTTAACACAGGAGCCGTTATTGTATGGCTGCTGGTCGCTGCGGACGGTCAGATGCGGCCTACCTGTCGTCACAGCTGAACGACCTGCCGCTGACATGTCACCGTCGTCTGCCATAGGTCGGTAGTCGGGTCACGTGACCGACGACATATCGCTACTAACAGCGGCCCAGATATCACGTGACACACAGTGATCGGTGTGATGATGGGGTCGTGAGCGTAGCAGTTTGGCCAAGTGGTTATCACTTATCGCTTGAAATGGAAGTAGGGAACATAAGACATGAATGAACGCGATAAAAGTGAACTAATATTGATGCCTTCTCGCTTTAATCAGGCCACCGGCGTTCCTATCGACGCAAAATCGACACTTTTAAGCCATGACACGCATAACGGATGATGACAGAGTGCACGGTCCATTAACGTATCATGTAGGACATGGCATGTTGACTAATAAAACGCGTAAGCGGCTCGATAGATCAACCCCGGCTGTTTTACATGCCAAGGTTTCAGGCGCTTCAAAGTCGGCTATCCGGCATACATCGAAAGCCAATCTGATTGAGCGTGACGCCCGGCCGACTGTCTCTCTAATCTGCGGCTGATCGGCGGTCGTAAACAATCGCACCGGCGCACGCCACCATTGACATGGAGCGCCGTCAAAAGACGCCATGCCGTGCAGTTATAACGAACGTTTTTTTTAGTAACCAGGCACTGTTTCCGACGGAAACCAGGACGACCACGTGAAGCCAGCGTGACTCTCCAAAGCTTGTCACTTCAATGACACTCAAACGACGGTGCCGACCTCTGGGTCCGATCATGGATAGGCAAAATTACGTCCCATAACGCTGATCCGACAAAGAACAAATGGCTTCAACTAATTAATATGTGGAGAGCAGTGCGCCGCTATTCATCGACCAGGCATTAATTGGCGGCGAATGCTGTGAATGAACCATCGCGCCGTCAAAACGGAAAATGAAGAGAAGTTACGCCTCCTCTGGGCGCGGTTCAGAAGTCAAACGGCCCACTCAAGGCCACACGTCGGGAGGTTTCCGCCGACCCGGAAAGAGTCCCCGGAAGGAAGCTGAGTCGTCCTTCCCAGACTGCAGTCTGAGTACTCCGAGGTCTGGAGGTCGGGGGTTAAGTGTGGCGGCGTCACTCTCGGCAGCGCGGCAGCAGGCGTCAACACTGCAGTGAGCTGGCTGTACAGCACAGGCGGCGGCGGCGGCGGTGGCAGGGTCAGAGGTCACGTGACGGGTCAGTCCGGCCGGGCTGGGTCGGCCATCGTCCCTGACACCGTCGTCCCACGGCCCGGCCCGGGGACCAGATACACAGCCGGCGTGACAAATCACGTCCAGTCACGCCAGTCACGCACTCTCACGCAGGCTGACGTGGTGTAACGCAGCCACCTACGCCGAGCCACGCCGAGACACGCACGAACTGTCGATGCCAGGCCGTTATTCATGACAGTGCCCCAAATATTCGACCTGGCTTTTGTGTCAGTGTTTGTTGGGATGTCGTCGCCACAACAAATTCAGTTCAACGGAGGCACGAGCAGGTTCGACCTACCTCGTCTTGGTTTAGCCAATCATGTCGTTCGTGGTGAATTCTAATGCTAGGCACTTATTCTGTCCGCGTCCAAGGCCGACATTTGCTCGCTTCACGATTTCTCGCAAATACGTCCAACACTATTCTTATCTTCGTCACAAGTTGGAGAGTGTGTACCGACGATTGACACTCTTCATGTTCTTGTAAACCGTGCACGTCACGGGTCACCTGTACAAGGTCAACCGTGTCAACAATAACATCGTCGATTACTACCATTAAATTGGATACCACGATAAGCAGCCGTCTACCATCATGTATAACGGACACAGACAGACGCAACAACGTCTCCCAAACTGTTATCTCTTTTCGTGTCCTCCGCGTGAATCACACCACTATCACTATCAATCACTGGTTCACGCACAAGCTGTCTGGCACCAAAGCCGGGCCATTTTTCGCGTCCAATTTAATCCAGCCTCCTCTCACATCATTGATTTCATTTATCCGCACACTCATCCCGCGATGTTTATCGAACACGGCTCGTCGAGTCTGGTCTGTGTAGCGCATCAAAACAGGCTCCCGGGCCGGAGACCCGAGCCAGCCAGCAGAAAGGTTGAGACGTCTGCTCGCGCCGGAGAAGATTTATCGATCGCATTATCTCACGATGGGACGCCGCAGCAGTGATTTATGTGTGTACGGCGGTGATTGTGACCGTACGTGAGTGCGTCTGTCAAGGACGCATCTGAGAGCCGCTGATCAGCTGTCGAGAAAGGTGAGAAGGCATCTTAGTGTCAGACTGCCAGGGACCGTCAGGACTCAGGGAAAATCAGACACTTTGTCTTGGACTGTTATGGATATTGAGATCCGTCGCAACACTCGTATTTGCCTCCAAAACCACATCCGACACAGCTGTGGGAGCCGTCGCATAAGTAATGCATGCCATAGCTGCCGCAGCCGTCATATCTCCCCTGACCGTCACGTGCGGCACACAGCCCATAAACCCTCCGCAATCGTCATACCCGCCACAGCCGTCACCCTTCATGGCGTCGCCCCTGTCGTATCCGCGGTACACGCGAGTCGTAACTCGTAACTCGTCGTAACTCAAGTCGTGACCGCCAGGCAGCGTCAAATAGTGGCTCTCACACCGGCCGGGCGGACGGCGAGGACGAGAGTCACTGGAGACCCGCCGGCTGTACCAGCGGTGACGGCGGCGGGCGGGCGGTGACCCGACCTGCCCCCCCCCCCCCCCTTGCCGGTGACGGCGGCGGGCGGGCGGTGA